>AWOL01S0034352.1:11107-43465 GCA_000715115.1 Nicotiana otophora | reverse complement strand
TATATATATATACAGTATTACAGTATTTTCACCACAATCGAGCTATAATCGATGGCATGGCCCCTATTGGGCTGTATTATAGTATTTTCACTACCATCGAGCTATAATCCGTGGGCAGGCGCCTATTGGGCAACCTCCGATAAGATGATAAATTATATACCGAGACTACTGTGGCCAAGAACCTATGAGTGAGACCAGAATGGCCGAGATATAGAACCTAATATGGCCGAGCGCATATGAGCGAGCCTACTACAGCAGAGCAGTTATACGTACCGAGCCTTATAGGGTCGGACATCTATTTTACTTACTATTTGAGAGAGGTCATTCAATATTAGTAGGTAAGTATATCTTCAGATCATCTTTGACTCCTACTTACTTTCAGTTATTATATTATCAGTTCAGTTTCAGCTTTCAGTTATTCTGTTGCCTCACATACTCGGTACATTATTTCGTACTGATGTATCTTTTGCCGGGGATGCTGCATTTTATCCCCGTAGGTCCTGATAGATAGCTGGATAGACCTTCCCAGTAGATAGAGTCAAACATCAGCTCGGTTGGTAAGCTCCACTCCCTCGGAGTTACCAGGTCTAGACCATGTAGTCCATTTTATTTATACAGGTTTGATGGGTAGGTCGAGGCCCTGTCCCGACCATGATATAGTTTTGTTATCTATAAAGGCTTGTAGACGAGTCCTGTATATATTTTGTGTTAGTATTGTGGCCTTGCTAGCCCTGTGTGCATTTTCAGTTTGGTATTGCTAGTTGTAGACGTTCATGGCAGCCTCTTCGGCCTGCACAGTTATGTATATGGGCTTTTGTGTATGTTTACCCCTTAGATGAGAGATACATTATTTTCAGATGATCCAGAATATGGTCTCATCGGCCTAAGTTGAGTGTTACCCCTCCAGAGTTAACAGTTACAGAGTGGTACGCTCGGGCGGAGTATGGCATCGGGTGCGGGGTGTGACATATAGCTTCTAGGACCCTGCCTCTAGCTGAGTGGGCGGTGGAGAAACCGGTGCGGGGACCATGGTAAGAGAACTCTGCTGTGGCATGCTGCTCAACAATCTCGTATAGAACCTCCTGATGTGATCAGTACCCGCACACTCAAAACACCCATCCTGTTGCTATGGATGCTGAAGCTGAACTGACCCGAATGAGCTGGATACCCATGGTGATAGCTCTGAATCCGAGGCGCATTGATAGGAGCTGATGGTACACTGTAGGCTGGCTGCACATAATGAGATACAGAAGGACCATGACTCCCTGAAGCACTGTGAGATGCCTAAAGCGCTGGTTGAAATGGCCTGGGAGGATGGCCTCGACCAAAAGTACCCCTGCCTCCAGATAAGGCACCGCTAAAACTTTCGGAATGACAAGGCCTCTTATTAGACACCGGCCCTCTCTCCTGTCCATGAACCATCTCGATCCATATAGAAATATCTATGGCCCTTTGGAAAGTAATATCATCTCCAGTCTCATTGGCCATTTGTAGCCTGATAGTGAAAGTGAGCCCATCAATGAATCTCCTCACTCTCTCCCTCTCGGTAGGAAGAAAGATGATGGCGTGGCGAGGTGGGTCCACAAATTGAGTCTCGTACTGGGTAACAGTCATACTACCCTGCTAAAGACGCTCAAACTGCCTGTGGTAATCCTTTCTCAGAGTGACATGAATGAACTTCTCTAGAAATAGCTGTGAAAACTGATCCCAGGTAAGTGAAGGAGAACCAGCTGGTCTAGTCAACATATAATCTCTCCACCATCCCTTGGCGAAACCAGTCATCTGAAATACTGCAAAGTCAACCCCATTGGTGTCAACTATACCCATGTTCCGCAATACCTCGTGGTAGCGGTCTAGATAATCCTGTGGGTCCTCAGAAAGTGCACCACTGAAATGAGTAGGGAAGAGCTTGATAAACTTATCCAACCTCAACAAAGCCTCAGAAGACATAGCGGGCCTATCGTCGGCCTGTGACACAACAATCAGATGAACCACCCCAACTGGCGGGGCTACTGGAGTTTAATATAGGGGAGCCGCCTACTCTGGGGTGAGAGTAGATGGAGTCTGTGCTCCTCCCCTAGCATGAGAGACAACTGGTGCCACCAGGAATGCACCGGTCTGGGCCACACTCTCCATAAGGCCCACCAAACGGACTAGAGCGTCCTGAAGAACTGGAGTGGCTATAAACCCCTCCGGGACCTGAGATGGTCTGATGGGTACAGTCTGAGCTGGGACCTCCTACTCAAGATCTACCTGAGGATCCACTGCTAGTGCTGCTACTTGAGCCCTAGGCTGAGCTCTGCCTCTGCCTCGGCCTTAGCCTCGACCTCTGCCCCTGGTAATAGCTGTCATAGGGGTCTCCGGCTCTTGCCCGGCTATGGATGCTGTGCGTATTCTTGCCATTTGCGAGAGAACCAGAATATAATGGTTCAATCATCAATGATAGAATAAAGTCGCACGATAGAGAAAGAAAGAAGTGAACTTTTTCCTAAACTCCATAGCCTCTAGAAGATAAGTACAGATGTCTCCGTACCGATTATCCAGACTCTACTAAGCTTGCTCGTGACTCGTGAGACCTAGGCAACCTAGTGCTCTGATACCAATGTGTCACGACCTAGAATTCCCACCCTCGGGACCATGATGACGCCTAACATTTCACTTGCTAGGCAAGCCAATGTTAGAAATAGTTTTTAGTCATTTTTAACAATTCAGATTAATAATAACCAAGAAACTGAATAAAGTGAAATAGAATGAGTGAACCAAAATTACAGCGATATCTAGATACAATCCCAAAACTTGTGTCACAAGTACATGAGCGACTAGAGTACTACAAATAAAAGTCTTAATGAAAGCATAACTGTCTGAAATGAAATAAACAGCTAGAGTAATGTAGAAGGGGACTTCAGGGCTGCGAACGATGTGCAGCTGTACCTCAAGTCTCCGTAAAGCACCGAATCCGAGCAATCTACCGATCGCCCCTAGGACTGACTCCAAAATCTCCACAAGAAGTGCAGAGTGTAGTATGATTACAACCGACCCCATGTACTCTGTAAGTGCCGAGCCTAACCTCGATGAAGTAGTGACGAGGCTAAGGCGGGTCACTTACAATAACATGTATGCAGTATTATAATTATAATAATAATAATAATAATAATAATAATAATAATAATAATAATAATAATAATAATAATAATAATAATAATAATAATAATAATGGAAATAATGGGAAAGGAAAATAGGAAATGACGGCAAAGCAGTAAACTAATGAAAACAAACTCAATCCTCGAAATCAGTGAATCCAGAAATATCAGTCCTCAGAATCTCATATGAAAATACTGAAAGCTAACACAATAAAACAATGAGTACAACACACACAATCCGTTGCGGTGTACAACCCGATCCCACCGTATAAACACAATCCTCCCTTATTTCACCATATCAATATCAAGAATAACATATAAAATCCGTTGCGGTGCGCAACCCGATACCACCATATAATCAGAATCAATATCATAATCCTCCCTTATTTTACCATATAAATATCAAACTTACATATAAAATTCGTTGCGGCGGGCAACCCAATCCCACCATATCAATATCAAATCCTCCCTTATTCAATCATATCACAACCGTTGTGGCGTGCAACCTGATCCATAAGCAAATTCAATAAATGTAATCAATCCAACAACTCAATTCACAAAAATCTCTACAATTACAGAATATGAAAGTAAAGCAATAAAGGAATTCTGTACCAAATCAAGGAATGCTACAATTAATACAAAGCAACAAGACAAGCCAAATATATAACAGTTAAAGTGTACAAGTAAGACAATTAAGGCAAGTAGCAATTTATCATGGAATCATGGAAGAAACAAACTTTTCAATCCAAGAGTAAATAAAGGACAAGTAATAAGTTATGGCATAGAAAGAAATTAAAGCATGTAACAGTTAAGACATGGAATAGGATAATTAATGAAATACGGGAAAGCATGGAAACAATTATTTTGACGGCATATATACACTCGTCACCTTGCATATACGCCGTTACACACGTAATTCACATAACATATAGTTTAAGGGTTCCTATTTCCCTCAAATCAAGGTTAGACCCAACACTTATCTCGCTCTGCAATCAAATCAAAGCTCAACCGGGGTCTTTCCTCTAAAATGCGCCTCCAAACCAATCGAATCTAACCAAAACCGACTTGATATTGACAAACAATGCTAGAAAAATCAATTACAATACATGAAGTTAAGATCTTTACACTTTTCCCAAAAAGTCAACCCCATGCTTGCTTGGTCAAAATCTAAGATTCAGACCAAAGCCCAATTACCCATTCACCCAGAGCCCGATTATGTGATTAGTTTTGAAATCCGACCTCTATTTGAGGTCTAAATCTCAATTTTATAAAACTCCCAAATTCTACCCAAATTCCTAATTTTCTAACATGAAAGAGCATAAATTAAGGATAGGAATTAATGGGTGTTGATGGAAATGGAAGAAAATGAGTTAAAGTATACTAACCTACTAAGTGGATATGAAGTTCCTCTTCAAAATCGCCTCTAAGCCGAGCTCTAATGTGAAGATGATGAAAAATGAAGAAAATCCCGTGTTTGGAACATTTAAGTCACTGGGCAACAGGCTTTCTTCGCGTTCGCGAAAGGCCTGACGCGATCGCGATGTGCAGCGACCCAAGTGGCCTTCACGTTCGTGATGGCCTCTCTCCCTGGCCTTCGCATTCGCGAGCCTGGGCTCGCGTTCACGTAGAGCTACTGGCACACTGCCCCCGGAGTCCTATAAACCTTCGCGTTTGCGAGAGGAAGGTTGCGTTCGTGAAGGGTAAGCCCCCCAATGCTTCGCGTTCGCGACCGATTCCCCGCGTTTGCGTAGATGAAAATACACCCCAGCCCATATTACTCTTCGCGATCGCGAGAGTAGCTTCGCGACCGCGAAGGAGGATGCACCAGATATCAGAAAACCTAGAACTATCAATTGCCGAAGTCCAAATATCACTTAGTAGCCTATCCAAAACTCACCCGAGCTCCTCAGGCTCCAAACCAAACATGCACACAAATGTAATAATATCATACGAACTCGCTCGCACGATAAAACGCTAAAATAACACCTTTAACTCCAAATCGGACATCGAAACGAATGAAATTTTTAGAGAAACTTAATAACTTTCAATTTAACAACAGGACGTACGAATCACATCAAATCAATTCCGTTTTGCACCAATTTTGCAAACAAGTCATAAATAGTGAAATGAACCTATACCAAGTTCAGGAACTAAATTCTGAACCTGGTAGTAACAAAGTCAACCTACGGTCAAACTTAGGAATTATTTAAGCCTTCAAATTACTAGTTTTCAAAAAATCACGTTAAATCAAGTTAGGGACTTTCGAATTCGATTTCGAACATATGCCCAAGTCCCAAATCATGACACAAACCCACCGGGACCGTCAAAATGTTGATCCGGGTGCCTTTACCAAAAACATTGACCGTAGTAAACTCAAATGAGTTTTAAGGCTAAATTTCATATTTTCTTTAATTTTTCACATAAAACATTTTTGAAAAAAGACACAAACTGTGCACGCAAATTGAGGATGGCTAAACGAAGCTATTCGAGGTATCTAAACACAAAAATGAAGACTAAAATTGAAAATGACCTATCGGGTCATCACACAAGTGAAGCATCTCTTGACGGTACTGAGAGATTTTGCTTGTGTAACGACCCCACCGATCATTTTAAGCTCTAGCATTCCATTCGGTGGTCTGAGACTTTGAGTAGTGTAATAACCCGATTGGTCGTTTTGTATATTTGAGCCCCATTTCCCCTTTTGATACTTCACACATGTGCATTTGTGCATTTATGACTTGCGGGGTTGGTTAGTTTTATGCCGGGAAGATTTCAGATTGATTTGGACCCTTTGGTTTTTGGCATAGAAGCCTAAGTTAGAAATATTGATCAATATTTGACGTTTGTGAAAGAGACCTTGGAACGGTGTTTTGATGGCTCTGATAGGTTCGTATCATGATTTTGGACTTGGGGGTACGCCTGAAATCGAATTTGTAGGTTTGTAGGTTTGTAGGTTGATTTGTGATGTCTTGCCGAAAATTGGCAATTTAAGGTTTAGAAGTTTTACCGTAGGTTGAATTTTTGCTATCGAGTTCGGAATTTAGTTTTGGGACTTAGAATAGGTCTGTTATGCTATTGTATGCAAAATTTGGTGTCATTTGGAGTTGATTTGATAGGATTCAGATGCTTGGTTGTAATTCTAGAAGTTCTTGAACTCTTCTTTGATATTCATGCAATTTTGGTGTCCGATTCGTAGTTCGAGGTGTTATTTTTGTGTTTTGATCACGCGAGCGTGTTCGTACGATGGTTTTAGACTTGTGTGGATGTTTGGTTTGGAGCCCCGAGGGCTCAGATATGTTTAGGACATGTTTCAGATAGGTTTGGAATGAAATAGGATTTTCTAGTGTGCTGGTGCTCTGATGTCGCAATTGCGAAAACTAGCCTCTCAATTGCGAGCATGGAAAGGGAGGTTCAATTATCGCAATTATGATACCTTGATCGCCGAAGTATGGGACTGGATAGGGCAATTTGCAATTTTGATGTTTTCTTGCAATTGCGAGGAGGATAGACTTAGCATTTGTGAAGTGTGTGTCCCAATTGAGACATCTCCTTATTGTATTAGTAGCCGTAATTAAGAGCTTCTCTTCACAATTGCGAACCCAGTGTCACAATTACGATACCTACAACTGAACAAAAGGGCTGGGAGTCGGGATTTAGTTTCATTTATTATATTTTAGAACCCAAGACTCGGTAGGAGGCGATTTGGAGAGGGAATTGTCATCTACAAGCATTGTATCTTAGATTTAACATCAAATTTATGAGAATCAAAGAGGAAAATTGAGATTGTTTGTCAAAGTTTTGAAAAATGAAGATTTGAGTTTTGAGAGTTGATTTGTACTCGGATTTGAAAACTAATCACATATATGGACTCGTGGGGTTATGTGGAATCGAAATCTACCCTTGGACCCGAGTTTTAACGGGCGAGCCCGGGGTTGACTTTTGTTGACTTTTTGAGAAATATGTAAAACTCATAGCTTTATCTACTATAATTGGTTTCTCTTGCATTGTTTGATGTTATTAAGTCATTTTTGGTTAGATTTGAACTATATGGAGGCGTGTTTTTGGATAAAAGCTATTTTCGAGGGTTGATTTAGCCTAGTTGAGATAAGTATCTTGCCTAACTTTGTGTGGGAGAACTACCCCTTAGGATTTGGATTATTTATGTTATTTGTCTTTATTATATTTTTTTCCGTTTATCTTGTCCTAGTAGGTGTCTTGACCTGGCCTCACCACTACTCTACCGAGGTTAGGCCTGATACTTACTGGGTACCGTTGTGGTGAACTCATACTATGCTTCTGTATATTTTGTGCAGATCCAGGTACATCTGCCCGTGTTGGACGCCAGTGATTGACTATCCATCTCTAGAGACTTCAAGGTACATCTGTTTGACGTTTGCAGGCGTCGAAGTCATCTTATGCTTGTAGTTGTATTACTGTTTATCTCTTGTTCTAAAACAGTACTGTATTTCGAAACTATTAGTACACTCTTATAGAGCTTATGATTCGGTTCCACTAGGTCTTTGGGGAGTTATTGACATTTGTACTGTTTGAGTATTATTATGGTAGTTTAACGGTTTAATTCAATGTTTAAGTTATTATTTCTGTTATTTCTAAATGTATACTAGGCTTACCTAGTCTTAGAGACTAAGTGCCATCACGACATCTTAAGGTAGGCAACTGGGGTCATGACAAGTAACTTCATATGATGTATTATGACTTGAGTGTATGGTCGGTTTTATGTTTTTGTTCGAGATTGATTTGGAAGCTTTAAGTTGGAAGGGTTGACCAAGGTTTGACTTTTGGGTAAACAGACTCAGAATCGTATTTTGAATATTTCGATAGATTCCTATGATGATTTTGGACTTGTACGTATGTTTGGATTTGGTTTTGGAGGTTCCTAGAAGAATTTGGCACTATTTACTGAAAGTTGGCAATTTGTAGAACTTAAGAGTTCATAAGTTTGACCAAGAGTTAACTTTGATGTTATTGGACTCTAATTGGTATTTCGAGACTTTGGATAGGTCTATATAGTTGAATTGAACTAGTGTGCAAAGTTTGGAAGTAATCCGAGGTATTTCGAGACTTTGAAAGTTTGGTATTTGATTCAGACACTCTTTTGAAATAATAGAGAATTAACAACTTAAGAGAAATGCTATTCGATTTGAGTCTCGATTCTTTGTTGAGATATTTTTGGGGGTGTTTTTAGGCTTTGGATAAGTTTGAATAATGTATTTGGGTCCCGAGGGGCTCAGGCGTATTTTGGATCATTGGTTGAGAAACTAGTTAAGGATTTGGAGTTTGACCATGGTCAATACCGGGTCAATATGACCTCGTTTCAGTGTTTTGAGTGTGCGAGCAAGTTCGTAACGTATTGTATGATTGAAATACATATATAGTTTGTGTCCGAGATGTTCCGAATGAATTTTGGGTGCTAAAACGAAGATTTGTTTATTGCTGGTTTTTTTATTTTTTGGTGTAAATAATTATGAAAATGCCATTTATGTTCCTAAAGTTTTCAGACTTCCCTTAAAACTTCAACACTTCATATATCCCTCATTTTAAGGCCAAATTGGGTGATTCAAGAGCCTATCTTGGGTGTAATCTCATAAGGACATGTTGGACTTATCAAACTTGAGTTTCAGGATCATCTAGGACCTGATTCGGGTTAGAACAACTGCTGTGTTTTTTTAATTATTTCAGAATTTAGTTACTTTTTCTCACAAGGTTTTGGAGCTCGGTTTTGGGCGATTTTGGACGGGAGTTTGACTACTTGTGTAACTATTTTTGACTCATATTTGTTAATTTTTCATGATTCCAACCTCGATTTTAGTGTTTGATTAATGATTTAATTGGAGAAATTGGGGATTTAAGTAAAAACTTTTCTAAAACATAAATTGATGGTTTGAAGGCCGATTTTAGGTCGGAATTGAATGATTTTGATATTGTTGGATTCGTATCGAATTGGGTGTTCGGAATTTGTATGTTTTTTCCGGTTCCAAGGTGCGGGCTTGTAGTTGACTTTTTGATTTTAGCTAAAGATCGAATCTTTATAATCCGAAATTATTTTCTATTGCTTTTATTTATGATATTAAATTATTTCGGTTAGATTCGAGCCGTTCGGAAGTGGATTTGCGCGAGAAGGGCTTCTAAGTAGATTAATTTGGCTTGTTTGAGGTAAGTATCTTGCCTAACTTTGTGTGGGAGAATTACCTCTTAGGATTGAGTTTGATTATACTATTTGAATTATGTGAAAGACATGTACATGAGGTGACGAATGTGTACACATGCTTATATGTGATATTTGATCTGTTTAGATTCATAGGTTACATATAAGTACTTAATTGAAGTTATTATTATTTTCTCTTTATTTCGTTGTCAATTTTATTCTTACATGCCTTAACTAAAGTTGTTACTACATGTTCTAGTTTCCATTATCAAAGTTACGCTTATATACATTTATTTGTAGTTGTTGTTACATGCTATCCTCCCCATTGTTGAGTTATTCTCATGCATTTAGTCGTAGTTGCTATTTCATGCTATCCCTTTCATTATTAAACTTATGTTACGTACTTGAAGTGGAAGTGCCATTTCACGGGAATACCCTCATTCTTGAGTTATTGTGGTTGTAGTTGTGATAGCTATTAACACATTGTGGTTGAAGTGTTATTTATTGGGGAAATGTTTCTTGTTGAGTTGTTTCTCATTCATTTTATTATTGAGATTCTTGTCACATTGTGGTTGAGCCGTGGGCTATGTGTTGTGGTAATATTGGTATTGTTAATTTTGGCAATGTTGTGTGCGAGTTGATTACTGTCTTGTGATATTAATGCACATGTGGCTGTATAAGGATATGGGTTAATATACATGCGGCGAGATAAAGTGTGATTTATATGCGTGTTTCTAGAAAGGGAATTACTTGAAGCCACGCGATGAGATACGGGAGCTGAAGCGCGTGTAGCTATTTCGGAAAAAATATTTTTAAAAATAAATGCAAGGCTCACATGGCGATATAAGGAAGATTATGATTATTACTTGTGAAATGTGATTATGAGGTATGGTACCTTGGTTGCGATTCCTATTGTACACTCTATGTTGGAACGGCTTGTTGGGACAATTGTGACTTCTTGTGTAAGTCATGCATTCTATGTGATTTACTGTGTTCTTTTAATATGCCAATATGTGCCTCCGTTGTTACTTGGTGAATTGATTGTCAAGATGAACTTACTTGCATGGAGTCATTACCTCATATTCTATTGAGTTGTTGGTGATATAATAGATTTTAAATAAAGAATTATTACCATGCTTTATTTTATGTGACTCTTAAGATAAAACTCGTCACCTCACTCAATACTTTACTATTTTAAATGGTTATCATAATTTACTTTAATTGATTCTCAAATTAATCTCATTACCCTATTTGATGTTTTACTTTACTTAAAATTGTTATCACGCTTTACTTTGACAAAATCTATATTTAATTCGTTAACTTATCTGATGCTTTACTTTATTAAAAATGTTATTTTACTTTACCTTATTGATTTCTAATCTAAACTCCTTTGATACCTTATTTTGTATAAATTGTACTTTACTTTATGCTTTACTCTATTGATACTCTATTTCTAAAATAAACTCATTATCTCATTTGACGCTTTACTTTATTCATGATTGTTATTATGTCTTATTGTATTTAAATAAATCTCTCGAACATTTTTTTTGGCATAGAACGCGGACTTTGCCGTGTGAAGGTGATTGATAATGTGGGCACGAAATTCCATGTGTGCCAGATTCATGATTGTGGCCTATGATTTATGATCAGGGGGTGTGGTTCCTCGAAGTGGTTCTTGTTGGGTATCATGTGTTGGAAAGACTTGATTACTTGAATTGTCATCTCTTTTCCCTAATTGATTTCTTTCATATGTTAATTGTGTTCTGATTACTTTGCCGTTTTAAAACTTGTTTATTTCTTGTTGCCCTTTGATGTTTTCATTATTCCATTGTTAGCTTTAGATTGATGTTCTTTCCACTATTAGCTTTAGATTTATATGCTTACACAGGTTATTATCTAGTGGGTGTCTTGCCTCGTCACTACTCTACCGAAGTTAGTCTTGATACTTACTGGGTACCGGTGTAGTGTACTCATGCTACACTTTTCTACATTTTTGTGAAGATTCAGGTATTTCAGACCTTGTTGATTTTGAGAGTTTTGTCCGCGCGGCTGGAGACTTGAAGGTATACCTGCTTGACGTTCGCGGGCCTCGAAGTCACCTCCTGATACTATCTTTACTATTGTTTATCTCCATCTCAACCAGTAATGTATTTAATGATTTTAGTGTATTTCGGTAGAGCTTATTACTCTGTACTACCGGTTCTGGGGATTATATAACTATTTTTTAGTTTTAGTTACATTTTTTATTTATCAGTTTAATTTTTATATAGTTAAGTTGATTATATTTGTTAGATCTCTTCATGTGTTAGGCTTACCTAGTCTTAGAGATTAGGTGCCATCACGATTCCTAAGGTGGGATTTTGGGCCGTGACAAGTTGTTATCAGAGCTCTAGGTTCATAGGTTCTACGAGTCATAAGCAAGTTTAGTTGAGTGTTGTGGATCGGTACGGAGACGTCTGTACTTATCTTCGAGAGGCTACAGAACTATTAGGAAATTTCACTTCTTTTATTCCTTATGGTGCGACATTGATTCATCTCGATGTGTATATCTTACATTCTTTTACGATCACTCGTATATGAGGTTGCGCACTCGATATCAGTTATGCATTGATGGTTTATGATGCTGCGGATGGACTGTGAAGGACTATGGATGCTGGAGCATTGCCTCGATGTGTTGTATTGACTGAGGGCACGAATGTGTTGGAAGATCTTTAAGTTGTTCACGTGTGGGGTACAATGGGTCCTTGTATCTGGTTGGCGAGTCCGGGCTTGGGAGGATTTAATTGATTGCCTTGTTGTTGTGATCGTGGTAGGTTCATGGAGAATGTTGATTTGAGGCTAGTCGGTGGTATTAGAGGTTATGCATTCTGTATGGGAGTTATATTCAGTTGAAGGCACATATTATCATTCGAGACACTTGAGGAAGCGGGCTTGACTGTCACGAGGATGGATATGTGATTGGTAGAAGAAATGAGGTATTTTATGACTGGTGTTACATGAGCTTATGAAGGACTTAGTTAAAGTGAATTGAGGGATCATGGCAGATATGGAGTAAGGGTATTGTGGGACATTAAATGTTATGTTCTATGGCTTCGAGCCAAGTGGGGGAGATTGCTATCGACGATCAGATTGCATGGTCTTGTGTTATATTAGTTTTGGTATGGGGTATATATACAGTATTGAAGGGTTCCCCGTAATTGTATATGTAAGACATATTCATTATTAATTCTACATTTGAGTATCATAGAGGTTAGGGAACGACTTCAGATTCACAAAATGTTTCTTCAGAGTGGGTATCTTGGTTGCAACATTATTGGGTGTTTCAGAGGGAATACAGTAGTTTATGGGATTTCGGACGATGTGGTTCATGCTAGGATCTGTTGTGGTGAGCTTTGGTTTAGGATCACAGTGTACTGACAAGGAGACGTGTTAACTTGAAGGCAAGTCGAGGAAAATTCAAAGAAATGGGCCAGCTTAGTTGAGTTAGGAAATTCAGTTATGATGGCTTGGTTATGTGCATACGGGTTTCGAAGAGTTCTTGATAGTGTCGACCACTGATTGAGCCAGATATTTATTACCAGCATAAGGAACATGTTGCGTGTTATGATTTTTCTCCTGTATGAGGTCACGAGTTCTAGATAACATGGATGATTTCAGATGTTTAGAAGAATGCTAGCATTATTTGATACCACCTGAGGAAGGTGCGTACTCCAGAAGGCGCACTGTGCTTCGACTTGCGAACGCCTGACTGGTATTACGGTAATTGCCTGATTGATCGACCATAGATGTTCAAATTTTTCTATATGGCACGAAATAATTATGGAAGTATTTCTCGTGGGATGACCGTGTATGATGAATGTGTTAGTCATTTGAGTAGCGTAGTTTGGATCGAAAATGGAGATTCTGGTATTCTAAGGATTTGAAGACTAAAAGGGTTCTCAGAGGCAGGTTGTTCCATGGTTGTGAACGGTGAAGATAAATTAAGAGGTTGACGGCTGAGTGTGTGTGCTATGGATATGACATTGTGTGCTTTCAGAGGTTATCTACCTATTTCGGGAGGATTGGAATTGATTTGGAGGCCACTGGTAGGCCTAATGAGAACGCGTGTTCTACATCGGATCAGATTTGTCTAGTCAACACTGCTATTATGGAGGGGTATGTCATCAGTTGGAGTGAATCTCATTCGTGTTCTGATATGTTCCATGTGCTACTCTTCTATGCCACAATAGGTTGTGAGACCGTTGAATATTTACACACATGATGCGGTTCCGTCTGGGCCTTTTGGAAAAATTCGATTGAGCTAGTTCTTGGGGTGTTGGGTGGTTGGTGGTGCCTTGGTTATGGTCTGGTCTTCCTATTGGTGTTATACAGTGATATGCATTTCTCCATGGTTATGGTCATGCGCTACGCGTGCTTATTGATTGGTACGCATATGGTTGTTAATTGTGAGCATTATGGCTCGAGGTAATCTATGTGGACAAGTATTTGGATTGGATCATGCATCGCAGTTGAGTTATGTTTGGATGCGATACCTTGTGCTTATCTCGTGTACTTGTTTCTCCTTGGTATGATGGGTTCATAGCATTGTGCTTTGTGGTGGTATTTGTTAGACTTGTTGGGTGGTTCTCTCATTTGGTGCCTTTCCGTCTTTAACTATATTCAAGTTGTTTCTTGTTGGGTACTGATTGCGTCGTATGTGACTAGGTGGTATTTGGTGTGGCTCGTCGGTCGAATAGCTTCCACTGAGTGAGTGGTTATGAATTTTTACATGTTTCTTACATCATTAACAATGTTGTGAAGGTTGAACAAGGTTATATTTGATATGAGGTATGTTACTGGTACCAAGGTTTGGAATTGGGCAGCTATTGTGGTAAGAGATATTGCTGTGGACATAAGAACAATGGGTTACGTCGTGTGATTATATCTCGGGAATATATTTATGATGTTTTACAGCTTGTTGAGATTGATATAATATGTATATGCGAGAATCGGATTGTATCAGGAATTTTGAATTTTGGAATTTGGGTCTATGGTTGATATATTAAGGTTGAAGAAAGAATCTTGAGTTAGGTAGTGTTGCGGGAATATAGGTAGAGGTAATGTGGGAACACTCATGGGTATGTATGGAAATTTATACAGTGATTTGATGGCATTGGAACGACTCTTGGCACGTTCAAGGACAAATATATATTTTAGTGGGGGAGAATGTAACGACCCGACCGGTCATTTCGAGCTCTAGCATTTCATTTCGTGGTTTGATACTTTTAGTAGCTTCATATGATGTATTATGACTTGATTTATGGTTTGTTTTGGTTTTGAGTTGTTCGAGATTGATTTGGAAGAATGACTCTTGATTTGGAAGCTTTAAGTTGGAGGAGTTGACCAATGTTTGACTTTTTGAGTAAACAGACTCAAAATCGTGTTTTGATTGTTCCAATAGGTTCGTATGATGATTTTGGACTTGTACGTATATTCGGATTTGGTTTTGGAGGTTCCTAGAAGAATTCAACACTATTTATCGAATGTTGGCAATTTGAAGAACTTAAGAGTTCATAAGTTTGACCAAGAGTTGACTTTGATGTTATTGGACTTCAATTGGTGTTTCGAGACTTTGGATAGGTCTATATAGTTGAATTGAATTTTGTACAAAGTTTGGAAGTAATCCGAAGTGTTTAAGTGTGATTCAAACACTCTTTTGGAACAATAAAGATTTAACAACTTAAGATAAATTCTATTCGATTTGAGCCTCAATTCTTTGTTGTGATGTTCTTGTGGGTGTTTTGAGGCTTTGGATAAGTTTGGATAATATATTTGTACTTGTTAGTATGATTGGATGGGGTCCCGAGGGACTCGGGTCTATTTTGAATCATTGGTTGAGAAACTAGTTAAGTTAAGGATTTGGAGTTTGACCATGGTCAATATCGGGTCAAGAAGACCTCGTTTCGGTGTTTTGAGTGCGCGAGCAGGTTCGTAGCATATTTTATGATTGAAATATATTTATGGTTTGTGTCGGGAGGTTCCAAATGAGTTTTGAGTGCTAAAACGAAAATTTTCTTATTGCTGATTTTTTTATTTTCTGGTGTAAATAATTACGAAAATACCATTTATGTTCCTAAAATTTGCAGACTTTCTTTAAAACTTCAAATTATCATATCTCCCTCTTTTTAAGGCCAAATTGGGTGATTCAAGAGGCTATCTTGGGTTTAATCTCGCAAGGATCATGTTGGATTCAAGCCAACTGCTGATCAGTCTGGGACAACTGCTGTGTTTGTTTTATTTGTTTCAGAATTTAGTTACCTTTTCTCACAAGGTTTTGGAGCTCGGTTTTGGGCAATTTTGGAGGGAATTTTTAGTACTTAGATTAGGTAAGTATTTTTAACTCCAATTTGTTAATATTTGATGATTCCAACCTCGATTTTAGTGTTGATTAATGATTGAATTGGAGAAATTGGGGATTTTTAGTAAAAGCTTTTCTAAAACATAAATTGACGGTTTGAAGGCCGATTTGAGGTCGGAATTGAATGATTTTGGTATGGTTGGACTCGTATCGAAATGAGTGTTCGGAATTTGTAAGTTTTGTCGGGTTGCGAGCCCGGGATTGAATTTTTTATTTTAGTTAAAGATCGAATCTTTATTATCCAGAATTAATTCCTATTGCTTTTATTTATGATATTAAGTTATTTTGGCTAGATTCGAGTCGTCTGGAAGTGGATTTGTGCTGGAAGGGATTCTTCGTTGATTGATTTTGCTTGTCTGAGGTAAGTATCTTGCCTTACTTTGTGTGGGGGAATTACCCCTTAGGATTGAGTTTGATTATACTATTTGAATTATATGAAAGGTGTGTATATGAGGTAACGAGTGTGTACACGGGATTATATATGATATTTGGCCGTTTTAGATTCTTATGTTGCTTATAAGCACTTAATTGGAGTTATTATTATTTGTTCTATCTTTCATTGTCAATTTTATTCTTACATGCATTAATTGAAGTTGTTATTACATGTTTTAGTTTTCATTGTCAAAGTTACATTTATATGCATTTATTTGTGATTTTTGTTACATGCAATCCTCCCCATTGTTGAGTTATTCTCATGCATTTAGTCATATTTGCTATTTCATGCCATCCCATTTCATTGTGAAACTTATATTACGTACTTGAAGTGGAAGTTATCATTTCACGGGAATACCTTCATTGTTGAACTATTGAGGTTGTAGTTGTAATAACTATTAACACATTGTGGTTGAAGTTTTGTTTATTGGGGCAACCTTCCTTGTTGTGGTGTTTCTCATTCATTTTGTTATTATCAAGAATCTTGTTACATTGTGTTTGAGCCGTGGGCTATGTGTTGTGGTAACATTGTTATTGTTGATTTTGGAAATGTTATGGCATATAGGCACGTGTGGTGCGAGTTGATTATTGTATTGTGATATTGATGTGCATGCGGCAGTATAAGGATATGGGTTGATGTGCATGCAGCGAGATAAGGTGGGATTTATATGCGTGTTGCTAGTAAGGAAATTACTTGAAGCCACGCGGTGAGATAAGGGAGCTAAAGCACGTGTAGCTATTTCGGAAAATATTTTTAAAATAAATGCAAGGCTCACGCGGCGATATAAGCAAGATTGTGATTATGACTTGGGTTGTGATTCCAATTGTACACTCTATGTTGGAATGGCTTGTTGGTCGTACGATTATTATTTTTCCTTAAATGTTTTTACTTGTATTTTGATTATATTTGGTAATTGGTTGTTATTCTTGTGTCGGGACGATTGTGACTTCTTATGTAAGTCATGTATTCTACGTGTTTTTCTGTGTTATTTTAATGTGCTAATCTGTGCCTCTGTTGTTACTTAGTAAATTGATTGTCAAGACGTACTTCCTTGCATGGAGTCATTATCTCATATTCTGTTGAATTGTTGGTGACATAACATATGTTTAATACAGAATTATTAACATGCTTTATTTTATGTGACTCTTTAGATAAAACTAGTCATCTCACTCGTTACTTTACTATTTGTAAATGGTTATCATATTTTACTTTAATTGATTATCAAATTACACTCATTACCCTATTTGATGTTTTACTTTATTCAAAATTGGTATCACGCTTTACTTTAGCTTAATCTATTTTTAATTAGTTAACTTATCTGATGCTTTACTTTATATAAAATCGTTATTTTACTTTACCTTATTTATTTCTAAACTTAACTAATTTGATACCCTATTTTGTGTAAAATTGTACTTTAGTTTACACTTTACTCTATTGATAATGTAATTCAAAAATAAATTCATTATCTCATTTGACGCTTTACTTTATTCATGATTGTTATTTTGCCTTATTGTATTTAAATAAACCTCTCGAATATTTGTTTTCGTCATAGCACGTGAATTTTGCCGTGCGAAGGAGATTGATAATGTGGGCACGAGATGCCATGTGTGCCAGATTCGTGATTGTGGCCTATGATTTGTGATTAGGGGGTGTGGTGCCTCATAGTGATTCTTATTGTGCCTCATGTCTTGGAAAGACTTGATTACTTGAATTTTCATCTGTTTTCCCTAATTGATTTCTTTTATACTTTAATTGTGTTCCGATTACTTTGCCGTTTTAGAACCTGTTTATTTCTTGTTGCCCTATGACGTTTTCATTATTCCGTTGTTAGCTTTATATTGATGTTCTTTCCACTATTAGCTTTAGATTTATATGCTCACACATGTTATTGTCTAGTGGGTGTCTTGACTTACCTCGTCACTACTCCATCGAGGTTAGTCTTGATATTGATTGGGTACCGCTGTAGTGTACTCATGCTATGCTTCTGTATATGTTTGTGCAGATCCAAGTACTTCAGACTTTGTTGGTTTTGAGAGTTTTGTCCACACGACTGGATACTTCAAGGTATACCCGCTTAATGTTCGCGGGCCTTGGATGTCACGCCCCGACCTCGGGGAGCGCGACCGGCGCTTAACCGAGATAACCCGACCGAACAAGCGTGTGCAATACCTTCTACGCGAACTCACCCATGAATAAAGAGATGATCTATTTCATTAGTTAGGCCAGGAGAAGATCAAGTGAGCAACACCAATTTATTACCATTAGTTACATCATTTATAAGTTCTCAAAATACATACACTTTTATAGTTTGAAGTGGAACAAGTGGTACAAATACAACATTACTAGTTTGACTTTCCCAACACCAACATACAACCCACACTATGTCTACGGAGCCTCTAATAAATACAAAAGAGTACTATGATAATGCTGGAAACAAGGCCCTGGCTATACCCCAAAACATAATACACAAGGAAAAAAAGATACATGACCACGAAATGAAATGGGTCCCACCAATTCAGCTGGGAAGAGAGTATACTGCTATCACTAATCAAAGTCGCATGCTGCGGAACCACCTGCATCCATTAAAGATGCAGCGCCCCCGAAAAAATGGACCTTAGTTCATATGGAATAGTACTAGTATGAATGAATAAACACCCTCTAAATAGAATGAGTAATAAAACAAGGATGAACAATCATAGAATCAACGGAAGCCTCAAACAATACAAGACATCAAGTTAGGAGCAAGACAAGTTTTCAAGTAACTTTTTTCATATTTTATGTTGGGAGATCTTTAGTACCGATATACCACCATGAGTTTTGGCACGGAGTCCGATCATAGCCCGATCGGCTAGGCTGTCTCACCCAAAGACATCAACCAACATCACAATCACTGCCAAGATCTCAATCATTATCTCAATCGCAATCTCAAGCACAATCACCACTATGTTTGCGTCATGGCGTCCGATCTCGACTCGACCGGCTAGGCCATCTCACCACAATGCCATGTGGATATACATCACCCTTTGCTAGCAATCATCTCATCCCATTTAAGGGGAATAATCTCATCACATCAATTTCATCCCAAACAAGGGGAATAATCCCAATACACACCTACACCAGCACATGTAGTTTCGGGGTTTGGTCATTTCAACCTACCCTTCCTCGATGACTAATGATACTCCCAAATGTTTATTATATAAAGGACTTTCAGCTCATTTCATAGTCTTTTACTCACCGTTTCATTTTATTTGCACTAGTGGCCACAAATATAATATTATTCTTGGCACGTCGGCCGTATTTCCTATTTCATGTTCACCCCTTTCATTTTCAAACGTTATCATGGATTATCAACAACAAAGCATCTCTAATCATGACTTTTAATACACATATGAGCAAATAAGAGTGTTAGGCACATTGAGCTTTCTTCCATAATTTGGCATAATAACTAGCAATTTAGACATAAATTGAATTCATAATACTTCGACACGTGGTCACATTCAAATACAATCTCGAAGGATAACACTATATGATAAGAGAACTCAGAAAACATTTTGAACATATATCTTTCGACATAGAGTTTATTTGGAATAGTCAAATTTATAAGGAATTACTCGTAACATGAGACTAGAGCTTGAGCCAATCGTAATTACAACTTACGAGGACATCATGGATTCGATTCTACAAGAGGATTTTAGCCAACATAACTCGCTTTGAGCTCTCCTTAAATTACTACACAGTTCCGAAAATCCTAGAAACTTTGATCTATTTAGAGACATGATAAAATTGAGCCACAATTAGGAAGATATTCATAGGCTCAGCTCACTTAAGCATTTTATCAAGCACTAGGTGTGCATTATATTTTCAAGGTCCTCCTATGGAGGATTCCTTCATCCCACAATCCAATATTTACCCCTTTGAGCTCAACAACCTTCCCACAACTCTGTTAGTACATGCATGCATAGATAACACCACCATGCCTAAGAATCACACTCCCCATTACCCATCTTCTACCCCAAACTCGAAATTGAAGACTAGGTTATGGAACCTTACCTCTTGGATGAAGATCTTGTGAGTTTTCCTTGTGAATTCTCCAAGTCTTGAGTAACGATTGATGAACAATTAGCTTAGGAGTCTCCCTCTCACTCTAGACCACTTTCCTCTCTCTAAAATGGCAGTTAGAACCAGCCAAAATAAACCCCAAGTTATTTTTATAAAAAATGGGATCAGGTAAAATTTTCCAAAACTTAAACTCTACGAAGCCGGGTCTGCAGGTGCAGACCGGACTGCAAAACAGGTATGCGGCCCGTAGAAAAGGTCCCAAAACATGGACAGTGTTGGACAGATCTACGACGGTCTGCGGTCGCATAATGGACCGTATAACCTCCTTCCAAAGTTTTCTCATGCTGGATCTGCTATGGGTTGTGAGGCCCGCGAAATGGTTATGAGGCCGCATAATGGACCGCATAATAGTCCTCAAATTTAGCTCAAGTTCTTCTTCACTCTGCGGCTGATCTGCGGCCCACATAGTGGTTCTGTGGTCGTATAGCGGACCACAGAAATGCCGTGGTGTGCAAAATGATCCCTTCAACTCCCCAATGTGCTGTACAACCCTCAAAGTCCGTATACAACCCTCAATCACATTACTCTACCTCGGTGCCACGAAACCCTGAGTTTTAGGTGAAATTTTATGGGGTCTTACATCGGAGTTACCTCCTGATACTATCTTTACTATTATTTATCTCCATCTCAAAACAATATTGTATTTATAGATTTTAGTGTAGTTGAGTAGAGCTTATGATATGTACTACTTGTTCTGGGGATTGTATAACTATTGTTCAGTTTTAGTTAAATTATTTTATTTATCAGTTAAAGTTTTATTTAGTTAAGTTGATTATCTCTGTTAGATCTCTTGATGTGTTAGGCTTACCTAGTCTTAGTGCCATCACGATTCCCAAGGTAGGATCTTGGTTCGTGATAGCTTGGGTAGGCGAGGTTCGCGTTTCTCTCCCGGAAGCAGGAGAGAATATTACCACACAACGGGAAGGCTTCTCCTTTGTGTTCACCTATCCATTCACCCTCGGGTTTAACCTGGCCATTGACCCAATAATCAAGGTTCTTTAAAATATATTCAATGTCTACCTGGGTCAGCTAGGACCAGGTGTATGGCGGCCAGAGGCCTGCCTGATATTCCTTATTGAGAAGGTACGGGAAGGTTTTTCCTTCAAGAACCTTATCTAATCTATTTTCCCATGCTTTACAGGGGGTCCATTTTGACATTGGCGTGCCATGGCACTCATGCCCTTCTAGCCAATGTGGAAGACAACTTCGATCGAAGATGGTATGAGAGGTTCCTTAAAGTGCCTACCTGAGATATCTTGAGCAAAAATGATTTTCCTTTCCCGGAAGAGTGGAATTTCAAACGTAAGTGTTTTTTTTAACTTGTTCATCATTGTTTACTTTTGCGTAAGATTTCTGTAATTTACACGATGAACAGTGGCCATGGAGTCCATTATCGGCCCTCTTCTGGATATGGAGAAGTGGGTCGACAAAATTTAGAAGTCGACAACCATGGAGGTGATAACGCGAAGAGTGATTTCCCTCATCAAGGGATGGGAATTGAAAAACCATGGTATGAGCATTTTCATTTGGTAGAGCTTTTGTCGTCCTTATTTAATGGCATTCTTGACGTTTTCTCGTGCTATAGAAGGGAGTAGATCTAGGAAATCATTGACTAAGACTGAGACTCTAGATCTCAAGATGTCTTAGGAGCTTGTACGGCAATCAGCTTTGCCCAAGAATAAGGCTGGCGGGGAGGGTCCTTCTGCTCTGAAGCCTAAGAAATAGAAAAAGAGGAGCTGCAAGAAGAAGGCTCAAGAGAACAAGGAGATAAACAGTTCCCGAGTCCTAACCTCGAGTCCCCTTTCTCGGTGGAGAGGTGATTCCGAGGAAGAGAGTTCTCTGCTTCCATCCAATCATCTGACTGTCCTAGTAGAGGACGATGACATACTAAAATTTTATATGAGGCGGAGATTCGGAAAGGAGCCGATGATAGAGGAGGGAGTGTCTACAGTACCTTTGAGCAAGCATGCCGACACGGAAATCACTGCCATCCTGAGGGGCTACAACTCCTGGAACATGACTCTAACCCCTGCTTTGAGACTCTGCCCAAGGTGCTTCTGTGTTTGGATCTTGAGGAATCCTCTGCCCCTAGAAGACAGGTGTTTGCAAAAATTCCTACCAACAACAACGTCTTTCGGAGGCCCAAAAAGGTACCCCCCCTGTTTAAGGACTTCATCGAGACTTGGAGGGGGGATACATGGAGAAGGCCTCAACTAATGCACTTACTAATCATGTAGCATATTCGGGCTTTAAGGTATGATCCAGAATGTTTGGTTCTCCATACTTGTACTCATTTTATGTTTTTCTTAAAGCCTGTCTTCGGTAGGTTAACTTAGCTTCCACAGAGCTTCATACAATGATAGCGAGAGGCGAATGTTAGACATGCTCAGGAACATGATATCAAGAGGCTGACTCAAGCCCTGGCATAAAGGGATGCAAATAAATAAGCTTTGTTCGTAGAGGTTCAAGAGGCCTCCTAGAGGATTGCTTGGTTGGAGCATGAGAAAGAAGCTTTGGCAGTCAAGTTACCAATTTGGCAAACTGGACCAGAAAGTTTAGAACCTCGAGACTGATGTAAAAGGAAAAAGAGGATCAGATTTGGGTTTGGTGGACGAACAGAGTCAATTTATCTTCGATACCCAACCCTTGATGGTTGACGCCAGAGGCTGTCCGCTGAAATGGCTGAGCTCATAAGCCAGCTAGAGCTTTCCAAGTCGGAGAGAAACACGTTTTAGGCCCAATGGACTGATGCTGCCTCAGAACCGAGGGAAGTTAAAGATAGGGCTGAAGAAGGAAAAAAGTATGCCTACCTACTAGCTCATCAGAAGTCCCTCCATGAATTTCGTTTCATGGCTTTCTCCTTGGGTGAACAAGTTCCTAGGGTGGATGCACTAGTGGATGAAGCCAAACTTTCAAGTTTTCTGCTTCTAATGGTTCTGATGGATCGAGAGATGAGGGGAAAGAAGAGAACGAGGATGAGGTCTCTTAAGTCTTGGGCATAGGGATGCTGAAGCGCAAGCTTTACCCCAAGTTCCTACTACCAAACCTTCGTCGTCTTTCCCTTCTTTGTCCCAATCATCCTTGCCGGGTGCAAGATGCCCTCTAGGGTCTCCTTTGTAATAAATTTTTGATGATGAGCCTTTTGGTCTTTTATAATGGTGAAATTTTTTACGCTCTTTTTTTGTCTCTAATTCTCACAAACGTGTGTGTCACAATTGATGCAGCCTCGTAGGCAAAGCCTAAGCAAATTTATTAAGTTCTGAAATTGTTGAATCGGTTAAGAACTCTTTATATGACTTTTTAACTTTCCTTATGCCTATGGAGTTATTCGAAAATATTGATAGGCATTTACCATGAAAGGCCGATTGCCCAAATCAATAGGCTTATAATTGAATGCGATTTTTCAAATAGTCCCCGGTCTTAAGTGCCGGGTGCAATGACTTGTCGAGATGTTCCATCATCGACTGCGATATTTTGAACAGTCCCCATTCTTAAGTGCTGGGAATTGAGACTTATCAAAATGTTCGATCGCCGATTGTGATTCTTCGAACAGTCCCTGGTCTTGAGTGCCGAGTATGGCGATGACTTGTCGAGATGTTCCTTCTCCGACTGTCATATTTTGAAGAGTCCGCGGTCTTGAGTGTCGGGTATGGTGACTTATTGAGAGATTCTTCTACCAAACTATGCCTATTAAGATCTGGCCGTTGACTGAGCTAGTTGTACTAACACCGTTGGCTTAGCTATCGAATAAGCTCGCTTAACCGATATCATAGTTCCCTCCCTCCCATTTTTCGAGTGCTTAAAAGGAAGTGGCCGAGAAATTGGAAACTTCTAATAGGACAAATCTTGATTGTCATTCTTAGCGAGGGAGATTTCTCTTTCGTATCCCTAATATAGCAGTGATTTGGCCTAGGTAGTCCCTTATAATGCCCTTGACACGTGGCTAGGTGGTTGCTAGTAGTACTTTCCTAAGCAATAATGATTGCTCTTAGTGATTGGTGCTAGCCCGATTCTCTAAGGATTCTTGGCTTTGCCATTTGCCAATAAACGTGCACAATTGGTGTCATTGTCTTTATCTTTCCTCAGTTGTTTCTTTGCTTCTTCTTCTCTTCCTTGTCCTTTCTTCTATATTATTCTCCCTTTGTTTTATCAAGTTCCATGGAGAAGCAGGAAACTAATCTTACTGCTCTTGCTATTTTAGAGGCTTTGTCCTATTTAGTGTCGAGACCCTCTATTGAAGCAGCGGAATCTTCCTAAGGTAAGAGGAAGAAAGCTTTTAAGGCTTCCTCTAGTAAAACGGTGAAGACGGAGGCTTCCTCTTTACTAAAAGAGCGAATAAAACTTTTAAGGTCTTTACTGCTTTTAAGGCTTCCTAATTTCACTTACTCATGAAATAACATGCTAAGGTATATGCATGTGCGATGTATACGACTACAACTCAGATTAGGCGGGTGTGCCATACAATAAAAAGTATCATATCCAAATAGGAAATCAAACCTATACATGATCTATAGCATGATTCAAGAAGTTCACGTAGTCATACAATAATTAAATCATGAATCATAGAAAGCACACAATCTAGAAAAGGCATAATATAAGCCTAAAGTCTAATACGGTCATGAATCATACATAGCATATGCATATATGCTCATCACCTCGCATATATGTCTATTTCCATGCATTTCTTTTAGACAAACAAGGTTATATCCTAAGGGTTATTCCCTCACAACAAGATTAGGCAAGATACTTATCTTAACAAGCCAAATCAACCATTCGAAATTACCTTTTTTAGAAATCACTTCCAATCGGCTCAAACCCAACCAAATACAACTCAATAACATCAAACAAACCTGCATAGATCAATTCCAAACAATAAAGCTTCAATCTTTAATCAATTTCCAAAAAATCAACAAAAGTCAACCACATACCCACATGGTCAAAACCCGAGCCTAGGGGTGTATCTCATTTACCCATAGCCCCACGAGTCCAAATATATGTTTAGTTTTCAAATCCAAGTCCAAATCATAGTTCTAAATCTCAATTTTCACTCTCTTAGGTTGTAAACAAAACTCCCAAATTTCATCCCAAAATTCCATATTTTAAGTGTTAATAATCCATATAGATTCTTGAAATAATATAAAAAATGAATAAATCTCCAAGCAAATCGCCTCTCTCCAAGTCTAGGGTTCAAAAAATGAGATTATGGGCTAAAAATCCAGAAATTCCAACTATTAACCCAACTGCGGATGCCACAATTGCGAAGCCCAGGTCGCAAATGCGAAGTGGCCCCCTGAGCCGCAAAAGTCACAAATGCGACACTTCCCTCTGAAATGTGACGGTCGCAAATATGACACCAGCTTCACAATTGTGAAGTTAGCCTTCCTAACCCCCTATAGCAAGTGCGACGACCAGTACGTAATTGCGGACTTTGCATTTGTGAGCAGATTATCACAAATGCAATGACTGCAACACAAGCAAATCCCAACGTACCAAATCAGTCTGAAACCAATCCAAAACTCACCCGAGCCCTTTGGATCCCACTCCAAACATCCCTACAAGTATATAAACCTCATACGAACTCGCGCATAAGCTCAATACATCAAAATAATATCTACAATCAAGGATATAGCCTCAAACCACAAGTTGCACTACTCTTAAGTTCAAGAACTTTTAATCTTCTAATCAAGCGTTTGATTCATGCCTAACCAATTCGGATCACAGCCAAACTTTGCACACAAGTTCCATACAAAATAAGAACCTATTCCAAGTTCCGAAACAATATTTGTAGTCCGATATCATCAAAGTCAACTATCGGTCAAACTTAAGAACTCTCCAATTCTTCAAATTGCCAACTTTCAGTATATAAGCTCAAAATCTTCTAGGAACCTCCAAAACCAAAATCTGAACATACCCCTAAGTCCAAAATCATCATACGGACCTACTGGAATAATCAAATCACTAATCTGAGGTCATTTACACAAAAGTCAAACCTTGGGTAACTTTTCCAACCTAAGACTTCCAAAATGAATGAAGTGTTCCAAATCACTCCCAAACCCCATGATAAACCAAACCACCCATCTCCACAAGTCAAAAATCATCAAATACATATAGAGAAACATCAAATAGGTAAATGAGGTTCAAATACTCAAAACGATCGGTCGGGTCGTTACATTCTCCACTCATTAAACATCCTCGAATAGGTTAGAAATGTACTTGAACTGCTGAAAAGATGCAGATATCTGCTATGCATATTTGACTCGGTCTCCCAAGTAGCCTCCTTACTCAGTTGGCCTCTCCAAAGCACCTTCACCAATACAATATCCTTAGATCTGAGCTTCCGAACCTGTCAAATCAGAATGTCCATTAGCTCTTCCGTCATAAGCGAGATTGTCATCTAACTACACCGTGCTAACGTCCAAAACATGCGACTTGTCTTCATGACACTCCTGAACCATAGAAACATGAAACATTGGATGAACTTCTGAAAGACTAGGAGGCAAAGTAAGTCTATAAACAACCTAATCAACTCTCTCCAACACCTTAGATGGGACAATAAAGCTCAGACTTAATTTTTCCTTCTTTCCAAATCTCATCACACCCTTCATAGGCGAAAATCTAAGAAGAACCTTCTCACCTTTCATAAATGCCATATTGCAGACCTTCTTGTTCGCATAGCTTTTTTGCATGGACTGAGCTGGGCGAAGCCACTCCTGAATCAACTTCACATTCTCTAAAGCATCACGGACCAAATCTGTACCCAACAACCTAGCCTACCAAGCTCAAACCAGCCAACTGGAGAACGAAACCACCTACCATATAAGGCTTCATACTGAGCCATCTAGATACTAGACTAATAGCTGTTGTTTTAAGCAAACTCTGCTAATGATAGAAGCTGATCCCACTGTCCTCCGAAATCAATAATGTATGCCCTTAACATATCCTTAAGAATTTGAATGGTCCGTTCTGACTGCCCGTCCGTCTGAAGGTAAAATGCAGTGCTGAGCTCCAGTTGTGTGCCCAACTCACTCAGAACAAAGCTCCAAAAGTGCGATGTAAACTAGGTGCCGCGGTGTGAATGATAGATATAAGTACACCATGTAAGCGAATAATCTCTTTGATGTAGATCTGAGCCAACTTCTTTGAAGTGTAAGAAGTCATAACCGGAGTAAAATGTGTTGACTTGGTCAACAATGACCCAAATGGAATTAAACTTCCTCAAAGTTTGTTACAAACCTACCACAAAGTCCATAATAATGTGCTCTTATTTCCACTCCACTTTATCCATCTTCTAAAGCAAACCACCAGATTTCTAATGCTAATACTTGACATGTTGATAGTTCAAACATCGTGAAATATGCCAACAATGTCCTTCTTCATCCTTCTCCACCAATAATGCTGCTTCAAATCACAATACATCTTCGTAGCACCTGGGTGAATATAATACCACGAACCGTGAGCTTTTTCTAGAATCAACTCTCTCAGGCCATCACATTAGGAACACAAATCCCACAATGGAGTCACCTAATAGTATCATCCCCAATAACCTCCTTCTTAATACCACCTTGCTGCACTGTGTCCTTAAGTACCAACAAGTGTTGATCACCATACTAACAAGCCTTGATACGCTCAAACAAGGATGACTGTGCAACAACACAAGCATGAACTTTGGTAGGCAATATCCAATCTCATAAATCTGTTGGCCAAAGCTTGAACATCTATATCCAACGCCTCTCCACAGATGGAATAAATGTCAAACTCCCAATGCTCTCTGCCTTCCTACTCAAGGCATTTGCTACCACATTTGCCTTACCCGGATGCTACAAGATGGCGATATCTTAATCCTTCAATAGCTCCAACCACTTCCACTACCTCAAATTAAAGGTTTTCTATTTAAAGAAGTGTTGAAGACTCTAATGATCCGTGTAAACCTCTAGGACGACCACATCCTAGATGACCTTCACCGCGAACTGGCTAAGTGGGTGGTGTAGCAACTGGCCCAGGAATCATATTCTGTCTCCTTATTACCCTGAACCTCTGCGAAAATAGGGGTAGTATTTCCTGACGTGCTCCAGATCTCCACACTCATAACATCCTCTAACCGAAAATGACTGCGGGGTCTAAGCCGCATCCCTTAAACCAGAATACCCACAAGATGAACATGGTACCGATGAACCCTGAATAGGTGGAGCACGATGAGGACTCTATGCTGGAAGTGCACTAATTGAGGACTACACAGAAGTTCCTCGACTGGGCAGTGGTGAATGATAAACAGCCTGCTAGAATGGCCTTTCCCAAATCGACCTCATCCTCCAGATGAGGCACCACTGAAGCTACCTGAATGGTTGGACCTCTTGTCCCTACCTATATCATCTCTTTAGTCTTGATGCGGATGCACTCTATACGATGCACTATCTCTATAGCCTAGTGAATAAAGTCCTGGTATCTTTTCCAAAGCCACATCAAGGCGAATACCATGGGGAAGGCTGTCAATGAATCTCCCCACCCTCTCCTCCTATGAGGGAAACAAAATAGTACCATAATGGGACAACTCGATAAACCTCATCTCATACTCGGTAATTGATATCGGACCCTGCGGACGGTACTTAAATTTCCTCCTCAGCTCCTCTCTCTTGATGCGGGGCATAACATGTGTTACATCTCGTGTTTTCGTATGTTAAAGTTTCGTCTTCAGTTAATCGACGTAGAGTTGGGGATGAGATTATCTTGAGATTAACGTATTTATGCTATTTATCACAAGCGATAAGTAAGTGCCATGAAGGGTAAAGGGTACACGGATCAAAGAAAATGAGGTTCGTTGAAGGTTGCCGATTTGGGATAAAATACGATCTGAGCTATAATACCCGATATTTATGGACTAGTACCATACAAGGTACCATATGACCGTAATAGTATGATGTATAAAGTATATTAAAAAATGAGTAGTATTGTAAGTAATTTGAGATAATTTTTAATTATATGGGTAATTGGTTAATTATCGGGCAATAGGACATTACCTAATTAACTAATAAATTGGATAAAGATTAAAATTCCCCACCCCACCCCCACGTGGCAGCAAGCCACTTCTTAAACAAATGACTCTTAGTCATTTTTTATTAGGTGGCAACCTCATTGATAATTAAAAGACACTTCATTTCTTATATTTTGTATACAAAAGTACTACAATCAGAACGTTAGCAATTCTTACAAGTTTGCTTTCTTCCTAATTCAAATTCAAAACATTTTCAAACCAGACGCTAAAACTCAATCCAACAAAATTTCTTGTGACCAAATCAATTCCACCGAGAATTATTAGCATCTTAGCTACGTAAAAGTTTGCAGTTCTAAAGGAGTACGGTGCAACCTTTTCCAAGAATATCATACAGATGTTTCCCTACTCCAAGTATGTTAAGGCTATCCCTTCTTTCTTTTTGGCATGATCCAAATTATACAGAAGAAACGAGCAAAAGCACAGGTTTTATAAATGACTCTATTCATAGAAACACTCGGGGTTTCTATGTTGTTGATTCCCCATGTGACATATTATTATATCTTCTGTTCATGGGTCTCAGAATGATACGCAGTTGATCAAGTTTATTCGAAAGGAATATTGAGATTATTAACATATTTCCATGCATTCATTCATTTATACATGTACCTTGACCCATGAACAGATGGCGTTATCTATGCGTATTTATATGTATATATATGTATATGGCATATGGGAAAAGGTTACGGCATTATATACGCACCACCTGATCAGTTAGTATATGTTGATGATTTTTCCCATAGTGGCCGAGATGATATGATGGAATGCCCTCAGAGGCTTGATGATATTATGTACACCTATACCTATGCATGACACGATATTTATACGCACGTGCATGACATTATAAATGTTTCAGGATTTACAAAGTGATTTAGACTTACAGTCGGAATTCTTTATTCTATGTTTCATCTATGTCTGTTATGTACTGATTTTTATGCCTTACATACTCAGTACATTATTCATACTGACACCCTATTTCTGGGGCCTACGTTTCATGCCCGTAGGTGCAGGTAGGCAAGTCGACGGTCCCCCTTCTTGGGATCCCCGATCAGCGAGAGTTGACATGCTCCACTTGATCCAGAGCTACTTTTGAATTTGGTACGATATGCTTGTATACATATATGGGTATGACATGGCCCAGTCTCGCCCTTGTAAAGTTGTATTTTCTATTAGAGGTCTGTAGACAGTTATGTATAGTTGGATAGTATGTGGCCTTGTCGGCTTTCAGTTTTGGGTATATATAGTTGTCTATAGCAGCCTTATTGGCTCGCCCCACTGTATTTCGTATGTCTATCTATATATGTCTTTTGGGCAGGTTTCCCTCACATACATATTCATGTTTATATCTTAGACATATTCTTAAGGGTGTTCGACAGGTAGGACTCGGGCATCCGTCGTGGCCCATCGGTTTTGGTCGTGACAAATGTGGTATCAGAGCAATTCTATCTTAGGGTTGTCTACAGACCGTGTCTAGTAGAGTGTTGTTTATAGGTGTGTTGTGCACCACACTTATAAACATGAGGCTACAGGACATATAGGATATTATCATCTTTTCTTATCTTAGATCGTGTGATATAAGAATTCATGTTCCTAACGATATGTTATATTTTCAGCAATGCCTCCAAAGACTACAGCCGCCCAGAAGGGAAAGTCCATGGCTGGTGAGAGTACTAGTCGAGCACTACGAGTGACCAGGTCTCAGGGAGAGTCTCATAATGAGATTCCATCTCAGACTTCACATACCCCGCCCTCTCCAGGAGAGCTCCGAGGTGCACCAGCTCCAGCGCCCGCCCCTGTATGTTTAGCCCCTCAGCCGGATGCACCGGGTCAGGAGATGAGAGATGTTATTAAGCTATTAACTCGATTAGTAGCTGCATAGTCTCAGTGTCAGGAAGTAGGTATTGGTTATGCAGATAGGTTCGTCAGTGCAAGGTTTCGTGGTTTCAATAATTTAGACCCTCCGGTATTCATGGGGGCAGATCCAAACGAGGATCCTCAGGTATTTATTGATAGAATGCAGAGGATGTTGAGGGTAATGAAGGCCACTGTGACGGAGTTAGTTGAGCTAGCTTCATATAGACTCCAAGATGTTGCACTTAATTGGTATGAGTCTTGGGAATTGTCCAGAGGTAAGGATGCCCCTCCAGCAGTATGGCAGGAGTTTACAGAAGCTTTTCTTCGTCATTATCGGCCACCAGAGCTTAGACGGGCCAGAGTTGATAGGTTCTTGACCCTTCGGCAGGGTAACATGAGTGTTCGAGAATACAGTCTTCAGTTTGATTCGGTGGCTAGGTATGCTCCCACTATTATATATAAGATGGAGGATCGGGTTCACCGGTTCGTGATGGGATTAGAGCCGCACTTGCTTAAGGATTGTATGTCGGTCTCACTTCAGCCAGACATGGATATTTCTCGTATTCAAACATACGCTCAGGGTGTAGAGGAGCATAAGCAGAAGCAGAGGGCCGATCGTGAGCATGATAGGGCCCAGAATAAGAGAGCGAGGTCTTCGGGTCCTTCTGGTGAGTTTCGAGGTGATCAAAGACAACAGTACCCGAGGTATCCAGCCCAGCCATCGGCTAGTGCGCCCCCTTAGTTTGGTGATAAGAGATTTGATCGTTCCACATATTCAGGGCCTGGTCAGAATTTTAGGGCCTCAGGTTCTCAGTATATGGGTGAGTCAAGTCAGATGAGGCTGCCCTTACCATGATGTGCTCAGTGTGGTAAGCAGCATGTCGGGCAGTGCCGTATGGGGTTGGGTGTTTGTTATACTTGTGGTTATCCGGGCCATGTTATGAGGGATTGTTCGATGAAAGGTGATGCAAGCATAGCTCAGCCAGCGGGATCTGTAGCTGGTTCGTCATCATCAGTACGCCCCCCTGGGCAAGGTTCACAAGCACCAATGAGTCGTGGTAGAGGCAGAGGTGGAACATCTAGCTCGAGCGGTCCTCAGAACTGCATTTACACGTTGGCAGGACGACAGGATCAGGAGTCATTGCCTGATGTTGTTACAGGTATATTATCAGTCTTCTCATATGATGTATATGCACTGATTGA
>AWOL01S0034351.1:51562-75948 GCA_000715115.1 Nicotiana otophora | reverse complement strand
CCACCTTATCAAATGCATTAAGAGTCATCAATTTGGAATTAGGGGGCTGCCACGTTAGGCCTTGTAGGCCTTATCCAACTTTTAATTAATCTCCCACTAAAATTATTAATTACCCAATTATTCACCTAATTAAGAATTATCTCAAATTACTTAAAATACTACTCACTTTTAACACACTTTATATACCATACTATCATGGTCATGTGGTACCATATAAAATTAATTCATACACTATTATTTCATTAAACATCCATGTAAAAATACATATATTTTCTCAACTTATAATTTTTCTAATCACATATAAAGAGTACAAATTTTCATACGCTTAATTCTTAAAATGGTAAAAAGATAACCTTCTTTTCTAGTGAGAAAATAATTTCTATCTTTACAATAAAGAAAATCTCATAAACTTTCTTATATTATTTGTATAGTTTAAAGCATATTCGGAATTAGTAATATTAATAACTATATAAAATCATATTTTTCAAACTTTTTACAAAAAATGTTCCACTCAAAATACCACATCAAATGTATATAACAGTATCAATGTTGTTAAAACTTACGGAGTCTTATAATAACATAGTCACAAATCCATTATAACCTCATGAATGGTCTTAATCCCCTTCAAGCTCATATGGATTACTATGACTTATCCTAATATTAAAGTACGCGATGTAACAAAAACATAATGAAACAAGTTTAATAGTGAAAATCCCATAATTAACTGATAAGAAAATACCGCGACTCAATACAAAATCTCCCAAAATTCGGGTGTCACTGAGTACATGATCATCTAAATGACAATACAGTCTAACTGCTAAATACAACTGTCTAGAAGGATAGAGCAGTGCAAATAAACTTAAAAGAAGGAGAGTCGAGGTCTGCGGATGCCAAGGCAACTACCTCAATAGTCTCCAAGTAGATGAAACTCAACAACTAGCAACCGCCGTGTCCAGAAGTACCTGCATACGAAGTGCAAAGTATAGTATGAGTATAACCGACCCAATATACTCAATAAGTAACAGGACTAACCTTGGGCTGAAAGCAGTGACGAGCTCAGAAAGGTACATTCTGAATTCAGATTATAACAATACAGATATGATAGGAAATATGACAATAATATATTAGAGAAACTCATAATCAGATGGTATACAGTACAGGAATGTAAACATGCTTTCAAGTTTAATAGTTTAAGCTTAACATAGATAAAATATGCCAAGTATGACTGATATGAGGAATGTTACATATCTATATCTACATATCAAATGTGCATGTCGCATGTAATGCATCACAATGATAACCTCATGTACTCCAACTCTTAGAGTACTCAATCTGATTGTCTCAACTCCTACTCATCACACTCATCCACTCAGCACTATATGGTACCTGCACTCTGGTATGTCAGATTCCAAGGGGTGGATACTACCCAAGCGCTAATAAAACCTGTTGCGGCGTACGACCCGATCCTATCACGAATCAATAATACTTGTTGTGGCGTGCAGCTCGATCCCATCATGAATCAATAATACTCACTGCAGTACACAGTCCGATCCCATCTATATCACTCACAAACAGGCCCTCGGCCTCACTCAGTCATCTATCTCTCCAGTCTCTCGGGCTCACAACACTCATGCCAATCAGCCCAAAACAATGATACATGATGTGACAATAAATGGTAGCAGAGGCTGAGATATGATATGAAAATGATGAATGTGACTGAGTTCATAACTGTAATTTAAGCAAAATAACTCAACAATAACGACCTCTGTGGGTCCCAACAGTACCAGCATATAGCCTAAACATGATTATTAACATGAACCATAACTCAAATTCTCTAACACATGGAGTAAACATGAATAATAGCAAGATTAGATGACTACACAGTTCCACGGAATCAACCGAGTCATAATTACTACAGTGCACGCCCAGACGCCTGTCACCTAGCATGTGCATCACCTCAACACCAACCATATAACACGTATTTCAGAGATTCATACCATCAGAACAAAGTTTAGAAGTGTTAGTTACCTCAAACCGCGCAAATCCCTGCTCCAGCAAGACCTTGCCTCGCGAATCAGCCTTCGAACGACTCGAATCTAGCCACAAACAACTCAATACAATCAACACAAGCTATATGAATCAATTCGATATGATCAAGCTAAGTTCTTTAACAAAAGTCAAAAAGTCAACCCTGAGCCCACCTCTCAGAATCCGACAAAATTAACAATATTCGAACACCCATTCAACCACAAAGTCCAACCATACCAAAATTATTCAATTGCGATCTCAACTCAACCTTCAAATCCTCAAATTAAAGTTTATTAAATTTCTACAATTTTTCCCAATTTTTCCAACCCAAAACACTAATTAAATGGTAAAAGCAATGATAAATTCATGTATATTAGCCAAATCCTAGTTAGAATCATTTATCCCAATCAATTTCTTAAAAATCCCTCTAAGAATCGCCTCAATCCGAGCTCCCAAAGTCTAATTATGAAATAATACTCTAACCCTCATTTTTGAATCTTACATTCTGCCCAAGTGCTTCTCTTCGCGATCAAGGGAAAAGCTTAACGATCGCAAAGCACAAATTTACAACCTTCCAAATTAACTCTTCGCGAATGCAGAACTCCACACGTGAATGCGATTCACAGGTTCATCAACCTACGTGATCGCGGACCCATTCACGCGATCGCAAAGAACAAATCACGTGGACTCCCAACCTCTTCCTTTCTTCTTCGCGGACGCAACCCAACACACGCATTCGTGATTCACAAAATGCCAAAGCTCCACGATCACATACCTTTTCTCGGAATCACATAGAACAATCTTCCACCAGTCGCCAAACAACTCTTCGCGATCGCGATATTCCACTCACGATCGCGTATAAGGAAACCAGCAACAGTCATGATAGCAACTTCAGCAAATCTTCCAAGTCACATTTCAATCCGTTAACCATTTGAAATCCACCCGAAGCCCCCGGAACCTCGACCAAATATACCAACAAGTCCTAAAACCTCATACGAACTCGCTCGTAGCCTCAAATCATATCAAACAACACTAAACCCACGTATCGCACATCGATTCAAGCCTAATGAACTTATGAACTTCTAACTTCCAAAACTAATGTCAAAACATACTAAACCAACTCCGATTGACCTCAAATTTTGCACACAAGTCATAAATGACATAACAAACCTATTTCAAATTCTGGAACCATAATCCGAGCTCGGTAACAACAAAGTCAACTCTCGGTCAAACTTCCCAACTCTCTAAACGTCAACTTTTCCAACTTTGGCCAATTCAAGACAAAATCACCTATAAACCTCCAAATCAATATCCGGACACACTCGTAAGAACAAAATCACCATACAGAGCTATCGAAACCATCTAAAATCCATTCTGGAGCCATTTACACATAAGTCAACATCCGGTCAACGCTTTCAACTTAGGCTTCCAACTTTGGGACTAAGTGTCCCAACTCATTCCGAAACATCCCCGTAACTAAACTAACCACAGCAGCAAGTTACATAACACCAAATAAATATAGAATAAGTAATAAATAGGGGAACATGACTATAATACTCAAAATAATCGGCCGAGTCGTTACAGTATTTAATAAAAAAAGATATGTATTTAACAAATAAGGGAAAGTAACAACAAATGCATGATATGAGTTGTAGCATAGAGTAAAAGGAGGCATGATGTAGTTAAAATACAAAGTTAAAAGCCCACCCTATTTGATTAACCCATGACAACGTATGTACACTTATCAGCTTGAACATACGTCCTCTCCATACATACAATCAAGTAGCAAATAGACCAATCAAATCCTAATTTCCTCAGTCAAGATTAACGGTGACACTTACTTCTTTTCGCAACCAAATCAACAATCAATCACGGCTTTGCCTTTCGAGCAAGCCTCTAAACTAATTGAATCTATTCAATTATAAATCAAAAAATCCAAAATAAGCTTTGGAAACTATCCACGAAGGAAAAAGATTCAATTTTGATCATTTTTTAAAAAGTCAAGCCCGAGCCCGCTTGATCGAAATCTGAGATTCGGACCAAATCCCGATTACCCATTCACCTCCGAGACTTGTTATATAATTTGTTTAGAAATTCGACCTCACTTTGAGGTATAAATATTAATTTTATAAAATCCCTAAAAAACCCTAATTTCTATCATGAAATTCATTTATTTGATGTTAAAGATTCATGAAAAATAATAAAAAATTGATGAAAAATGAATTTGAGTTGCTTGCTAATGCTTTGGGGTGAAACAGTTCTTCAAAAATTACTTCTAGAGTGTTTAGGGTTGAAAAATAGTGTAAAATGAGCTAAGCTCCGACTTTTTCATCTTTTACCGAGCTGCAAACGTCGCAATTGCGAAACAGTGATTAGTTCATCAGACTCTCAGTAGTCGCAAATGCGACATCATGTTCGCATTTGTGAAGACCACCCCACCAGCAAATGAGAGCAAAGCTTCGCAAATGCGACACAAGAGCCGCAAAAGCGAACAAAACACAGTTCGCAAAAGCAAACATTTCTTCACAAATGCAAAGCTGCTTCACAAATGTAAAGCTGCTTCACATTACACTGTATCGCAAATGCGACACAAGAGCCGCAAAAGCGAACACAACACAGTTCGCAAAAGCGAATATTTCTTCGCAAATGTGAAGACCCAGTTCCCAGCCCATTTTCGCATTTGCGATCCTGACATCGCAAATGCGAGGCTCACAATTCCGATCTGGTCTTCGCAAATGCGAGACCTGCAATTTTGCACCAGCAACTGCTGAGCACCAGCAGTCCCAAACTCATCTGCAATGCATCCTAAACTCACCTGAGTTTTTTGAACTTCAATCCGAATATGCACATAAGTGTAATAACATCATAAAAACTCGTTCGCTACCTCAAATTATCAAAATAACATCAAATAATAAGAATCGGTCATCAAAACTCAATTTTTCATAATCTTTCACATAATGCGCCGAAACGCGCTCGGATCATCCTGCACCCCAATCAAACGTGCATAGAAGTTCAAAAGCATCATACGAACCTACTAAAATCATCAAAACATCAATCCGATATTGTTTACAAAGAGCATTGACTGTGGTCAACCCAAACCTTATTTAAAATTTAAAATCACTTTTTCTTTAAAATTTTACGTAAAACCTTTTCGGAAAATGACACAGATCACGCACACAAACGAATAAACATCAAATTAAGTCATGGAAGGTCTCGAAATACGAAAATTAAAGCTAGTACTCACAGCGACCTATCAGGTCATCACGCAAAATAATTCTACTTGGAATGCGGATACAAAGCTGACAATACCTATTGATTTTCGTAGAAACGCTACATATAACGATGTGGTCGATATCATCATTAAATATGGTCAGTTAACATGTTCGTTGAGGCAACTATCCATTACTTTCATGCTTAGTGATGTGCCAACGAAGGAATATATACCTCTTTGGTTCATAAAAATGATGATAATTCGCGTACATAGTGTTGTTCAAGTGATGGTACGAGACCCGATATAAAGATATTTATGACTAAAGACGATGATAAAGTATCAGATGAAAGGTCTCGGCAAGCTTCAAATATAGAACAAAAACAATAACACTATCACCGCCACCACGATTACCAATTTTAGAAGTAGATGGAAAAAAGGAAATGATGGCCATAGTAGATTTAATCATGGTTTGAATGATCTTGGAGAAAATAAAATGAACTCGTATGATCCAAAAAATGCAGATGTGAGAGCTTGTCAAAGATATAAGAGAATCAGAAAAAAAGATTTAAATACTCGAAGAGAAATATTATAATGTTGAAGAAGAGAGATATCTTGAAGGAAAAACTCAAATAATCTCAAGAAGAGAGTAATCGATTGTAGGAGAAATTTACCTGGTAAAAATAGAGAATAATCGCCCTTAATCCTAAACCCTGATCAATAGATGTTCTTCATGGTCGTCTATACAAGTAGAGCAGAAACAATTGGTGGCGCATTGATAAAGTTTTTTATTAAACTTAATTTTACTATAAAATTAATTTATTACAAATAAACACATAGTATTAATTATGTTATAACTTAAAAACTTATGAGATATAGCCAATTATATATTACTACTAAGGAATTAGTCATTCTTCAATATGCAATAACTTAACAATGTGTTATCAAAGTAGACATAGAGAGTATAATGAAGGGAGTGATTAATTATTTTAAAATATAAATTTATAAAATAAAATGTTTCTTAATACCATTAAGGATTGATGAGAAATGGATAATTTCATAATACCACTAAGAATATAGTCATTTTACAACATACAATGACTTAACAATGTGTATTTATACTAATGTGGGCACAGTTGATGACTCAACATACAAACAATAAGTAATGTATGACCTAACCTTATTTCAATAACATGTGAGTGATCTACATTTGTTAGTTACTAATCTGACTTAATAAAGATCTTGAATCAAGCAGTTCTAATATTGCGACCACTGATTGAGATAAGAATTGCATTTGGAATTGTTGGTGCAGTATTCCTATAAGTGTCGATGTTATAACATGACTAATAACATGTGTTAATACTATAATATTATTAATTTCGTGGTTAAATTAAGTTTGTCCACTAATTTTGTCAATACATGACTTTTCTTCTCAACTTCTAAGAGAGTTGCTTACGCTATCGACAGTTTGCAATCGATCATAAAGGATGTCTATACTCTGCACTTCGTGTGTAGATCCAGGTACTTCTGGGCACGACAGTTGCTAGATTTGGAGCTTCATCCTCTTGGAGACATTTGAGGTAGCTGCTTTGACGTCCGCAAACCTCGACTCTCCTTCTTTCCAGTTATTTAGCACTTTTCTATCTTTCTAGACAGTTGTAGTAAATGTTTGAATGTGTCGACATTAGTAGCTCATGTACTCAGTGACATCCAGATTTTGAGAATTTTGTATTTGAGTCGCAGTATTTCTTATCGACTATTTATGAGAGTTATTACTGTTAAAAGTGTTTTATCTTATTTTCAATTTAAAAATGCATAGTTGTTTGTGGTTGACGGCTTGTGTAGTACTATGATAGACTCCATCATGACATGTTGAGGTTTGGGTTGTGACAAGTTGGTATCGGAGCCTGGGTTACATAGGTCTCACGAGTCATGAGAAGGTTTAGTAGAGTCTTGCGGATCGGTACAGAGACGTCTGTACTTATCTTTGAGAAGCTACCGAACAATTAGGAAACCTTCACTTTCTTGTATTCTTGTCGTGCAGATTTATTGATTCCGAAAACTAAACTTCTATTACTCTATTCTCACACAGATGGTGAGGACACGTGCTACCGGATTCGGCGTATGGCCACCAGTACCACCAGCTTGGGCCACGAGAGGTCGGTGCCACGGTAGAGGCCGAGGTGTAGCTCGTACAACAGCTAGAGCAGCACCTGTGGAGCCACCGGTTGCTCCAGCTCAGAAGTAGATTCCAGATGTGGTTAAGCCGTTGGGTTCAGCTCAAGAACCAACTATGCCCATTGTGATTCCAGGCCTTCAGGAGAATTTGGCCCTAAGATTGACTGTATGAACTAGCCTCAGATAGTTTTAGTTCAGGTCGCACCAGCCACTTCTCAGGACGGGGGAAGTGCATAGACGCTTGCCGCCCGTACTCCAGAGCAGGTGGAACAGGGACTTCAGACACCGGGGGTACTACCAACCTAGCCGGTTACCATTGCTTAGGCCCAGGTGGGTCGACCTATGAATGACGAGGAGCAGAATAGGCTAGAGCGGTTTGGGAGGCTCAAGCCACCATCATTCAGTGGGGCTCAGTTAGAGGATGCTCGAGACTTTTTAGATAGGTGCCAGCGGAGTTTTCACACAGCGAGTATTCTGGAGACTAGTGGGATTTCATTTACTACTTTTCAGATTTCGGGGGAATCTTGCAGATAGTGGGAGGCTTATGAGTTGAGCAGGCCAGCCGGCACTGCACCACTTACGTAGCACGAGTTCTATGTTCTCTTCTTGAAGAAGTTTGTCCCATAGACCCGTCAGGAGGAATTGTGTAGACAGTTTGAGAAGCTACGCTAGGAGGGTATGTCTGTAACCCAATATGAGATGAGATTTTTAGAGTTGGCTCATCATGCGATCTGGTTGGTTCCCACGTAGAGGGAGAGGATTAGGAAGTTTATTGATGGACTCAACTATAGGCTACACTTTGTCATGACTCGGGAGATTGCATCGGGTGCTAGGTTCGATGAGATGGTTGATATTGCTAGGCGGCCAGAGCAGGTCTGTATTCAGCACCGTGAGGAGAGGGAGGCCAAGAGGCCTCGTGGTTCGGGTGGTTTGAGCGATGTTTCTTCTGGAGGGCAGTCCCACCACAGCAGGGGTCGTCCTTATAGGCCCGCTCAGATGACTCATCCTGTTCATTGTGGTGCATCAGTTGGCCATGGTTCATACAGTTCTTGTCCGGGTCAGTCATCTCTCAGTGCACTCCCAGATCAGAGTTCATCTCGTGCTCCATCAGTTCAGGGTTTATCTGTACTAGGTCCTTCTAGTATCTATTCTAGCTTTCGAGGTCCGATTTAGTCTCCACCGCCATAAGAGAGTTTCTTCGAGTGCGGGGAGTTTGGACATGTGTGTAGGCGGCGTCCCCGTTGTTTTAGAGGTCCAATTCAGGAGAGGGGTCAGGTTATGACTTTCGCACAAGTTACTTCACCACCAGTTCAGCCAGCTTAGGGTGGGGCTCGGGCAGCTAGAGGTCACCCTAGAGGGGGAGGGCGATTAGGTGGCAGGCAGGCTCGATGCTATGCTTTCCCTACCAAGCCAGAGGTCGTTGCTTCAGAAGCAGTGATCACATGCATTGTTTTAGTATGCCACAGGGATGCTTCTATACTATTTGACCCTGGTTCCACTTATTCATATGTATCATCATATTTTGCTCGTTATTTGTATATGCCCCGTGAGTTCTTAGTTTCTTATGTTCATGTGTCTACGCTGGTGGGCGATTCTATTATTGTGGACCGTGTGTATCAATCGTATGTGGTGACTATTGGGGGATTAGAGACTAGAGTTGATCTCTTATTACTTAGTATGGTTGATTTTGACATCATTCTGGGCATGAATTGGTTATCCCCATGTCATGCTATTCTGAATTGTCACGCTAAGACCGTGACATTGGTGATGCCAGGGTTACCTAGGATCTAGTGGAGAGGTTCTCTGGACTATGTTCCTAGTAGGGTAATTTCATATTTGAAAGTCCAACGGATGGTTGGGAAGGGGTGTTTGTCATACTTGGCTTTTGTGAGGGATGTTTGTGTTGATACTCCTACCATTGATTTTGTCCCGGTAGTGCGAGACTTTCCGGATGTGTTTCCTGCAGACATACGGGGCATGCCACCCAACAGAGACATTGATTTTGGTATTGATTTGGTGCCGGGCACTCAGCTCATTTCTATTCCTCCGTATTATATGGTACTATCAGAGTTGAAGGAAGTCAAAGAGCAGCTTCATGAGCTTCTTGATAAGGGGTTCATTATCCCTAGTGTGTCGCCTTGGGGTACACCGGTTCTATTTGTGAAGAACAAGGATGGTACTATGCGGATGTGAATTGACTATAGACAGTTTAACGTAGTTATAATTAGGAACAAGTATCCTTTGCCACGCATTGATGACTTATTTGACCAGCTTCAGGGAGCTAGATATTCTCTAAGATTGATTTGAGGTTGGGGTATCACCAGTTGAAGATTCGGGACTCGGATATTCTGAAGACAACATTCAAGACCTGTTATGGTCACTACGAGTTCCTTGTGATGTCTTTTAGGCTGACCAACACCCCAGCAGAATTCATGCATCTGACGAACAATGTGTTCCAGCCATATCTTGATTTGCTTGTCATAGTATTTATTGATGATATCCTGGTGTACTCACATAGCTAGGAGAAGCATGAACATCATTTGAGGATTATACTACAGACATTAAGGGAGGAGAAACTTTATGCCAAGTTCTCTAGTATGAGTTCTAGTTCAGTTCGGTGGCGTTCTTAGGGCACGTGGTGTCCAGTGAGGGGATCCATGTAGATCCGAAGAAGATTAGGGCGGTTCAAAGTTGTCCCAGACCATCATCTGCCAATGCGATTCGGAGTTTTCTCGACTTGGCCGGATATTATCGTCGCTTTGTGGAGGGTTTCTCGTCTATTGCAGCACCTCTAACCAGGCTGACCCAGAAGGGTGCTCCATTTAGGTGGTCGGATGAGTGTGAGGAGAGCTTTTAGAAGCTCAAGACTGCCTTGACCATAGCTCCAATTCTAGTGTTACCTTCAGCATCGAGTTCTAATACAATGTATTGTGATGTTTCTCGGATCAGTATTGGGTGTGTCTTGATGCAGGAGGTGTTACACCCCATATTTTCGTACACGAAAGTACGCCATAAATAAATTGATGGAAGCTCGGAAATGAGATGTTACATCCCGCATTTTCATACGCTAAAGTTTCGTTGTAAGTTAATCGACGTAAGTTCGGGAATGAGATTATTTTGAGATCATAAGAATTATGCTATTTCAAACAAGTGATAAGTAAATTCGTGAAGGTGAGAGGGTAAGCGAATAGAAGAAAATGTATTTTCATCAAAGTTTAACATTTTGGGATAAAATACGGCCCGAGCTAAAATACCCGGTATTTATGGACTAGTGCCATACAAGGTACCACATGACCAAAATAGCGAGGTGTACAAAGTATGTTAAAAGAGAGTAGCATTTTAAGTAATTTGATATAATTTCTAATTATGTGGATAATCGGATAATTATTGATTTTAGTGGGAGATTAACAATTAATTAAGATGTTGGTGGTTAATTGGTTGGGAATGGATGAGCATTAACGTGGAAGCCAACAAGTCATAAAATATGACTCTTAAATCATTCTTCAAGGTGGCAAAATATGTGAGATTATGTGGCTTAATCATACCAAGTGTAGAGCCCACACCCACTTAGATAAAAAGCCTTTCAAAACCACAAAATTGAGGCTTATGACTACATGTAGTAACGGATGGAACTCAAGACTTCTTTAATTCAGCAAGGTAACCATCTTAAGCAAATATTTCATACGAAGTTATACTGCGTAATAGCAACGGGATTTGTAAATTCTAAGGGAGCACGGTACAATCTTTCTCAAGAATATCACACGGAGTTTCCCCCTACTTAGGTCCGCCGTTATATGTTGTCGTAATTGACGTGTGTTAAAGGGATTGTCAAGAGAATCGGCTTAGGTATGTTAAGGTTAAGCCCTTCCTTCATTTTGGCATGATCGCGTAACTACATCTGTTTGATAACGAGGCATAAAGAGAAGTTCATACTCTCGAATTTATATACATTATCCTAGTCACATAAGTTACAGTATTCTCCCTTATCGGGACTTTATATTGAATTGAGTATTGCCTTCTTCCAGTCAAGAGCAGAAGGTCTATATATATACAGTATTACAGTATTTTCACCACCATCCAGCTATAATCGGTGGGCAGGCCCCTATTGGGAAACCTCTGATCAGATGGTAAGTTATATACCGAGACTACTGCGGTCGAGCTCCTATGAGCGAGCCCAACATGGCCGAGATACAGAGCCTAGTATGGCCGAGCGCCTATGAGAGAGCCTACTACGGCAGAGCAGTTACATGTTCCGAGCCTTATAGGGCCGGACATCTATTTTATTTACTATATTGAGAGAGTTGAGTCAGTATCAGCAGGTAATTATATCTCCAGATCATCTTTGACTCCCAGTTACTTTCAGTTATTATATTATCAGTTCAATTTCAGTTTTCAGTTATTTTATTGCCTTGCATACTCGGTACGTTATTTTGTACTGACATCCCTTTTTCTGGGACGCTGCATTTCATGCGTGCAGGTTCAGACAGACAGACGGGTAGACCTCCTCAGTAGGTGTTGCCTGAGTTCAGCTTTATCGGTAAGCTCCACGTCCTTCGGAGTTGCCAGGTCTAGAGTTTTGTGTACATCTTGTGTATATATGTATATAGGTTATGGGTAGATCGGGGCCCTGTTCCGATCATAGTACATCCATCAGTAGAGGCTTGTAGACATATCCTGTCAGTTAGTGCAGTATGTCGGGCTTGTAGACATTGTATGTATATTTTGTTGGTTTGTCAGCTATAGTAGTTGTGACGGCCTTACCGGTCCAGCTTTATATTGATGTTTAGTTAGCGTTAGCTTCCGTTCAGTTTTATATTTTGCTTCGCAAATTATTTTGTAATGTGGCCACGGCCAAAGTATGACATTATATGTTCAGAGTCCCTTAGTCACAAGTTGGTATGCAAGGATAGGTGAGGCACCGGGTGACGGTCTCGCCCCCCAAGTTTGGGGCATGACAAAAGTGGTATCATAGTAGTTCTGTCCTAGGGAGTCTACAAGCCGTGTTTAGTAGAGTTTTGTTTATGCGTGTGTTGTGCACCACACTTATAAATAGGAGGCTACAGGGCATTTAGAACTATCACTCTTTCTTCTTACTCTAGATCGGGTGGTAGAGCTTAGTTATAAGAACTCAATTTCTTAAACCCTATCATATTCATAATACGACGATACCTTCATCCAGAAAGACAGTTGGTAAGAGATATGGCTGTGGAAGAGTTGAGTCAGGGGAACTCAATTTTGCATCATGCTTATGATGAGTAAATGTAAGGTCTTCAGTAGATCATGTGCGTACTAATATATGTAAACTTTTTGATAAGGAGCCTTAAGGCAAGAATATCTATCCACTCATAAGGTGAAAAGCAATAAGAGATTCAGAAGATAGATACAAGTTTCAACAAGTAAAAGAAGCAACGTGGAGAAGGTAACAAGGTACCCAGTTAGTGAAGATGATCATTATCTATAATTCAGAAAAAGAGATATAAGCATTTTGAGTTACCTTTGACAGTAACAGAGGTATATACAATTGGCCACACAGATCTCAGTTATGCCCTATGGGAGCTAGCAGATATGGTTTAAGACAGGACGTGATATCAGGATCCGACTGGGATTAGAGTAACCCAAAATGGTGAATGGATTGGTTGTGTTAGTTGACATTTCCGAAGGATATTACAAAGGTGCTAATATATCTCCTTGTGAGACACCCATATGGTGCATTCTAGAATAGTACAACTAGATATGAACACTACAGTGTTCAAATTTTTTTTATTTGCAAAGACAGGCACTGGAACCCTTGAAGGGATAAATATTACCTTAATATGGCTCACATCCCTAGTAAAGAGAGAATGTTAGCAACCCAAAGAGCCAGTGAATGGAGCAAGGGTATCTAGAAGCAAAAGAATGACTTGTTTGAGTTTTCGGAATAAAGTGATAAACATAGATGTTAGCGGAAAATAAGAAGAGAGTCAATGAAGCATTATGAGTAAGATATAATACATGGATGTCAACGGTAGATCAAAAAGATGACAGTATTATAGAGTCTATAGTCAAGTGAAGGAAAAGACGAGAGGTGACAGGCTTTGAGACAACAAAAGAATATAGGCCATAAAGTCATATCCTCATTTTGAAAAATAAGTTCGTGACTCTAACGTGATTACCAAAAGAAAAAGTTAGACCCCAGAATAATAGAAATCAGTATGGACTGATGAACAAGATAAACTAAACATGAATTAGGGACTGAGTGATTTGATAATAATCGGTATCGTGAGAATTTCATATTTCGTTCCGGCGATAATAGAATGGACAACAGAAGAAGATTCATGAGAAATTCAGAGAATGGTCATTCAGGAAGACGCTTTCCTAAAACAAGAAATGTGAGCAAAGTTAAGCTTAAGGGACTGTGTGCGCTAGTTACACTAGGTGTCTCCCTCGTGAGTAGGAGATTTTATTATCCTTGGTATAGAAGGATTTTTGCAAGGCGAGTAAGGGTCATCGATGATGTGAAAAGAAGCCAAAGTTGAAGAGGTAAAACATCTATAGGTAGATCGTCATAGCTCCAACTCTTAGTACTCCCCTAAAGGGGGGAGGGGGATATGGAGTGATGTGGTATTAAGTCAGAATTAAGCAGTTCTAGTAATTATGGAATGGTAAAGGAAGAATGCGACAAACAAAATGAAAAAGAGATGAGATTGCACTTATTCAAAGCCTACAGATAGGCTATGATTCCAGAACATTATGCAAACACAACGTCAAGGAGAGGAAGTGAGGATTCCTGCCCGAGATGTTATTGATAAATAAGGAGCCAGTACGAGACGTAAATTAAGACAAAGAAAATAACCCAAGAAATATTGTGCGGAATATTGATATGAGAGTGGGCCAACGATTAGTTAGTAGTTGATTCAGGAAAAGCCTAGTTATGACTAGGTAAGAGGATACAAACAAATCAATAGATCATGCAAGATAAATAGAGTGAACCCCAACATGGGGAATTCAGTCTTGCAGATATGACATCGTGACCTTGAGAAGTATTCAGATAGGAGTTGGGGTAGTTAAAGATACCGTACGAGTATTATGGGAAGATAGTCAAAACTTCAGTTCAGGAGCAACAGTACAAGCACATAAGTGTGGAGGTAAGTAGCTAAGGAATATTATAGGTGAGTACGAACATCAAGAATTCCATTGGGTATACGATGTAATAAGCTCGCAACTTTACTAGGGCTAGAAGGTATCCCTAAGTACTACAACAAATGATTTTCTAAGGAAATACGAAAGAAGGCTCCAACCTAAGCTCAGTGACCTAAAGAGGGAATGGTCTTATAACAGCAGTCTCACAACGACATTGTATGTACTCCATAAAAAAGTGGCACCTACCGTGGCTAATAAATAGGAAGTAAAATCAGAAGTGATATTCAAGATCATATGAGTGGTATGGAATTCCAACATGCATGGGAACTAAGATAAGCTAAGTATGCACGCAACAATGGGGCAGAAGACCAGGAAAAGTAATGTCTTACATTTAAAGAAATCTGAGAAGGAACGAAAAGAATTATTTGATTAATGATCCAGAGTTAGTTGCGTTATGAACGCACTTAAGATTTTAGAGTATTATCCATACAGCATATATGATGACAATCATACAGCCGTAGAAGATTCTGGTATAAGTTAAAAGAAATAATTAAGTCCAGGTCATAGACAAAGGATTGAATTGTTAGAAGATTGTATCATGGATATTCCATAGCGCCCATGAAAGGCTAAAAGTAATACCTGATACCATGAGCCGTAGATCGAGAGATAGCTTAAGCCTACATAAAGACTGATCAGAAAGAGGAGGAAACTAAATAGTTACATCAACGAAGTAAATCAGGAGTTTGATTATTGGACCTAGAAAATTATAGACCTCGTGATTGAGAATATTACAAGATTACTCTTAGATATTAGAGGTACAATAGAGATAGTACAGTATCCATATTCTTTAATGGCTCTACGATAAAGCCAGTTAGAAAAAGTACCAACCTCATAAGAAGTCGGTATGAAGCTCCCACCAGGTTGTGTATGCACCAGAGGTGCAAGTATTATAATAGAGCTTCAAGTCGTGGATGTGAATTATACCTATGTGGAAGGGAGGTCATGAAAGAGTCTAGAGGTGAGGCGATATTTTAAGGTAAGTAAGGTAAATGTGAACAACATATTAGATACTGAAGTGCAGAAGGTTGTGGATAACCCATACTTCAGATAGAGGGCTAGAAGCGTTAGGATTTAGTATCCAGGTATGATAGCAGCGTCATCAGTGGCATATCTTCTAGCCTATGGTTTCTAGGTATCGAGAGGTCTAGTTAAAAGAGTAAATAAGAGTTTGAGAAGATGTGATGTCTCGCTTGACGTTCCAGAATAACATAAAGAAATCTATGGTAGAAGCAAATTGAAGGAAGGTTGCGAGTAGTATAAATGGATATGTGTAGGTCGCAAGCTAAAGTATGGTAGAGCGATAAGGTTTTAGGAGGACAGGAGTAAGGATAAGAAAGGGTGAGTAAGAAGGTGATGAGAATGGATAAGTCTTCGGGATTAAGCCCATGAAAACGAGAGAGCTGATGGTTTCTCTAAGTTATAGAAAACTCAGTATAGCCTGAATGAACTCAAAGGAGTCTAAGACTAATAGCATTTAGAAGAGATGGAATACTGCCCTGTTAGTATAATGTGGGTGTAATTGTGTTAAATAAAGGATGACGTTTGGACCTTACTTGAGTAATGATTTGAAAGGATTTCATGAATTGTACAGGATTAAAATATCCACGTAAAGTAAATCACATTGGGATGCTATGAGGTGGATCGGTATCATTACTCCAGATATCCTCGATGAGACGTGAGCCTTAGAGGCAGTTTTACATAAAAGGTCAAGTTATCAATGGTAGATTATAGATCAATGTTAAGGTGAATCAACAATGGATGGATAAGAATTACAAAGTATGAGATGAGAGTAGGCTATCATTCTTAAGATGAACAGTAATGAGGAAGCATTAAAGGACTTAGACTTATACATATAGGATAAGCAGCGAAAGAGTAACCTGGAGTTTGGTAGCAGGCCTTAGTAATGATAAATCGAAGTAAGAGTTATGGTATAGTATGATCTACCTAGATGCAGTAAATTCATACGAATGGATAACCGGGTCTATGAAATAAGATATAGCAATATTTGTAAGTTCAACAAAGTGCCGAGCGAAGAACTTCAGTATACTTATAGATGCCAGAGGGACATTTTATCAAGCTCTGTATATGTTCACAAAGTGAGGCCTAAAGATTAGCTAACAGCTGGAGGGAAGAGTGGCATAGGCCCACATCAAAAAAGTCGTACAGGCTACATGACAGAAGGTAGCAAGAATTACGAGATTGGAAGAATTATGACCACGGGCCATGGTATGAGAAAGAGAACTACAGGTGGGAATACCCTGGACTTTGGATTTATTCACAAAATAATTGCCCAAATGGCAAGGAGAGTATTAAGGTATTCACAAAAGCTATAAGTTATAATAATGATAAGTGCATCAGTCAACATTCGAGGACGAATGTTCCAAAGGGGGGAATGATGTTACACCCCATATTTGCGTACGCGAAAGTACGCCATAAATAAATTGATGAAAGCTCGAAAATGAGATGTTACATCCCGCATTTTCATATGTTAAAGTTTCGTCGTAAGTTAATCGACGTACGTTCGGGAATGAGATTATTTTAAGATCATAAGCATTATGCTATTTCAAACAAGTAATAAGTAATTTCTTGAAGGTGAGAGGGTAAGCGAATCGAAGAAAATGAATTTTCATTGAAGTTTGACATTTTGGGATAAAATACGGCCCGGGCTAAAATACCCGGTATTTATGGACTAGTGCCATACAAGGTACCACATGACCATAATAGTGAGGTGTACAAAGTGTGTTCAAAGCGAGTAGTATTTTAAATAATTTGAGATAATTTCTAATTATGTGAATAATCGGATAATTATTGATTTTAGTGGGAGATTAACAATTAATTAAGATATTGGTGGTTAATTGGTTGGGAATGGATGAGCATTAACGTGGCAGACAATAAGTCACAAAATATGACTCTTAAATTATTCTTCCAGGTGGAAAAATTTGTGAGATTATGTGGCTTAATCATACCAAGTGTGGGGCCCACACCCACTTATATAAAAAGCCTCTCAAAACCACAAAATTGAGGCTTATGACTACATGTAGTAACAGATGGAATTCAAGACTTCTTTAATTCATCAAGGTAACGATCTTAAGCAAACATTTCATACGAAGTTATACTGCGCAATAGCAATGGGATTTGCAAATTCTAAGGGAGCACGGTACAATCTTTCTCAAGATTATCACACGGATTTTTCTCCTACTTCGGTCCGCCGTTACATGTTGTCGCAATTGACGTATGTTAAAGGGATTTTCAAGAGAATCGTCTCAGGTATGTTAAGGTTAAGCCCTTCCTTCATTTTGGCATGATCTCGTAACTACATCTGTTTGATAACGAGGCATAAAGAGAAGTTCATACTCACAAATTTATATACATTATCCTAGTCACATAAGTTACAGTATTCTCCCTTATCGGGACTTTATATTCAATTGAGAATTGTCTTCTTCCAGTCAAGAGAGCAGAGGGTGTATATATATATATATATATATATACAGTATTACAGTATTTTCACCACCATCGAGCTATAATAGGTAGGCAGGCCCCTATTGGGCAACCTCTGATCAGATGGTAAGTTATATACCGAACCTACTGCGGCCGAACGCCTATGAGCGAGCCCAGCGTGGCCGAGATACAGAGCCTAGTATGGCCGAGCGCCTATGAGCAAGCCTACTACGACAGAGCAGTTACACGTTCCGAGCCTTATAGGGCCGGACATCTATTTTATTTACTATATTGAGAGAGTTGAGTCAGTATCAGCAGGTAAGTATATCTCTAGATCATATTTGACTCTCAGCTACTTTTAGTTATTATATTATCAGTTCAGTTTCAGCTTTCAATTATTTTATTGCCTTGCATACTTGGTACGTTATTTCGTACTGAAGTCCCTTTTTTTTGGGGGCGCTGCATTTCATGCGTGCAAGTTCAGACAGACAAACGGGTAGACCTCCTCAGTAGGTGTTGCCCGAGTTCAACTTTATCGGTAAGCTCCACGTTCTTCAGAGTTGTCAGGTTTAGACTTTTGTGTACATCTTGTGTATATATGTATATCAGTTATGGGTAGATCGGGGACCTGTTCCGATCATAGTACGTCCATCAGTAGAGGCTTGTAGGCATACCCTGTTCCGATTATATTGATGTTTAGTCAACGTTAAATTCCGTTCAGTTTTATATTTTGCTTTGCAAATTGTCTTGCAATGTGGCCACGGCCAAAGTATAACATTATATATTTAGAGTCCCTTAGTTGCAAGTTGGTACACAAGGATAGGTGAGGCACCGGGTGCCGGTCTCGCCCCCAGGTTCAGGGCATGACAGGAGGCTAGAGTGATTGCTTATGCTTCACCCAGTTGAATGAGAAAAACTACCTCGTTCATGATTTGGAGTTGGCAGCCATCATTCTTGTAATGAAGATTTGGAGGCATTATCTCTACGGTGTGTCTTGTGAGGTATTTATGGATCATCGGAGCCTTCAGCACTTGTTCAAGCAAAATGATCTAAATTTGAGGCAGTGAAGATGGTTGGAGCTTCTAAAGGACTATTATATTACCATTTTGTATCATCACGAGAAGGTCAATGTGGTGGTCAATGCCTTGAGTAGAATGGCGGTGAGTATGGGTAGCCTTGCATACATTTATATTGGTGAGAGATTTCTTGCATCATATGTTCAGGCCTTGGCCAATAAGTTTGTGATGTTAGATGTTTCAGAGCATAGTTGGGTTCTAGCTTGCATGGTTTCTCGATCTTTCTTATATGATCGCATCAGAGAGCGTTAGTATGACGACCCCCATTTGCTTGTCCTTAAGGACATGGTTCAGCACGGTGATTCCAAGGAGGTTTTTATTGGGGATGATGGGGTGTTCCAAATGCAGGGTCAGATTTGTGTGCCCAATTTAGATGGGCTACGTGAGTTGTTTCTTGAGAAGGCCCGCAGTTCATAGTATTCTATTCATCTGGGTGCCGCAAAGATGTATTAGGACTTGAGGTAGCACTATTGGTGGTTGAGGATGAAGAAAGACATAGTGGAGTTTGTAGCTTGGTGCTTGAATTGTCAGCAGGTGAAGTACGAGCATCAAAGGCCCAATGGTTCGCTTCAGAGGCTTGAGATTCCTGAGTGGAAATAGGAGCGTATCACCATGGACTTTGTAGTTGGGCTCCCACGAACTTTGAAGAAGTTTGATGCTATTTGGGTGATTGTGGACTGGTTGACTAAGTCCGCGCACTTTATTCTAGTTGGGACTAACTATTCTTCGGAGTGGTTGGCTTAGATATATATCCGCGAGATCATTTGCCTTCACAGTGTGCCGGTGTATATCATTTCAGATCGGGGCACATAGTTCACATTGCAATATTTGAGAGAAGTGCAGCGAGAGCTCGGCACACGGGTTTAGTTGAGTACAACATTCCACCCTCAGGTGGACGGACAGTCCGAGCGCACCATTCAGATATTGGAGGATATGTTATGCGCTTGTGTCATAGATTTCGGGGGTTCTTGGGATTAGTTTATGTCACTTGCAGGGTTTGCCTACAACAATAACTACCAATCGAGTATGCATACGACTCTGTATGAGGCCTTGTATGGGAGGTGGTGTCGGTTTCCCATTGGTTGGTTTGAGTCGGGTAAGGCTAGGCTATTGGGTACTGACTTGGTCTAGGATGCTTTGGACAAGGTTAAGTTGATTCAGGATCAGCTTCGCACGGTACAGTCTAGATAGAAGAGTTACGCTGATTGGAAGGTTCGTGATGTTTCTCACATGGTGGGTCAGAAGGTATTACTTAGAGTTTCGTCCATGAAGGGTGTTATGAGGTTTCCGGAAGGAGGGAAAATTGAGCCCTCCGTATATTGGCCCTTTTGAGGTGCTTGAGAGGATTGGACAGGTGGCTTACAAGCTTGCATTGCTGCCTAGCCTATCGAGTGTTCATCCAAAGCTTCATGTTTCCATGCTCCAAAAGTATTTTGGCGATCCGTCTCATGTTTTGGACTTCAGCACGATTCAGTTAGATGGGGATTTGACTTATGATATGGAGCCAGTGGCCATTTTGGATCGGCAGGTTCAAAAGTTAAGGTCAAAGAATATAGCTTCAGTGAAGGTGCAGTGGACAGGTCAGCCAGTCGAGGAGGCTACTTGGGAGACCGAGCGGGAGATGCGGAGCAAATATCCACACATATTTGAGATCCCAGGTATGATTCTATATTCGTTCGAGGATGAATGTTTGTTTAAGAGGGTAGAATGTAACGACCCAGATGGTCGTTTTGAGTATTATAGCCCTGTTTCCTCATTTATTGCTTATTCTATGTTTGTTTGTTGTTATGTAACTTTTCGGGGTGGTTGGTTTGGTTCTGGGGATGTTTCGGAATGAGTTGGGACACTTAGTCCCAATGTTGGAAGCTTAAGTTGAAAGAGTTGACCAGATGTTGACTTATGTGTAAATGGCTGAATTGAGTTTTGATGGTTCTGATAGTTACGTATGGTTATTTGTGACTTAGGAGTGTATCTAGATATTGATTTGGAGGTCCGCAGATGATTTTAGCTTGAATTTGTGAAAGTTGAAGTTTGGAGAGTTGGGAAGTTGGATAGAGAGTTGACTTTGTGGTTACCGGGCTCGGATTTTGGTTCCAGAAGTTAGAATAGGTTTGTTGTATCATTTATGACTTGTGTACAAAATTTGAGATCAATCAAAATTGGTTTGATAGGTTTCGACATCAGTTGCAGAAGTTAGAAATCCATTAGTTTCATTAGGCTTGCATTGGGGTGCGATTCATGTTTTTTATGTTGTTTAATATGATTTGAGGCCTCGACTAAGTTCATATCGTATGTTAGAACTTTTTGGCATGTTTGGTTGAGGTCCCGGGGGCCTTGGGTGGATTTCGAATGGTTAACAGATTGAAATTTGGACTTAGAGGAATGCTGAGCAACTAATGTCTGGTGTCATCGCATCTGTGGAAGGAGTGGCCGCAGGTGCGGAGTCATAGGTGTGACTGGAAATGCGTAGGTGCGAAGGAGTGTTGGGGGCTACTGGGTCGCATATGAGAGAGGTGGTCCGCAGAAGCAGGAATTGGTGAGGCTAAGGTGGTCAGGTGCTTCCGTAGAAGCGGACGTTTTGGCGTAGAAGCGCTTCCGCAGATGCGGTCTTGGAGGTGCAGATGCAGAGTGGAGGAACTTAAGTAAGTTCCATAGGTGCGGCGCTTTCACGCAGATGCGGTTCCACAAAAGCGGATTTTTGGCTCGCATGTGCGAGATGCCTGGCAGACTTCATAAAATCGAGGGTTTTGAGAGTTTTCTCATTTTTGGACTTTGCAAGCTCGGGTAGTGGCGATTTTTGAGAGGGGTTTCACTAGATTTCAAGGATAAGCCACTTTTGACCATTGTTATTCATTAATATTGATTACCTATTGAATTTCCCACTTAGATTATATGTTTTTAAGGTGGAATTTAGGGAATGTTGGACTAGGGATTGGAGAATAAGATTTGGGGATTGGAGTTCAGATTTGGCACTGAATGGGTGTTCGGATTTGGAAAATTTTGTTAGATTCCGAGACGCGGGCCAGGAATTTACTTTTTGACTTTGATTAAAGAACCTAGCTTTATCATATGGTATTAATTCATATAGTTTGTATTGATTGTATTAAGTTTTTTGTTGTTACATTCGAGTTGTTCAGATGCCGATTCGTGAGGCAAGGGCTTGTTGGAGTAGAGATTTGTGCGGATTGAGGTAAGTAACACTTCTAAACTATGTACTGAGGGTATGAACTCATGAACTACGTGTTATGTAGTTGGTGTTAAGTGACACACATAATAGGTGACGGATGTGTGGGCGTGCATCGTAGTAATTGTGACTCAGTTGATTCCGTGGAACTGTGTAGTTATCTAATCTCGTTGTTATTCATGTATTCTCCATATGTTAGAGGAATTGAGTTGTGATCTATGTTAGATATTATGTTTAGGCTATATGCTGCTACTGTTGGGATTCCACAGAGGTTGTTTCTGCTGTTGAATTATTTGCTTAAATTGCAGTTATATATTCAGTCACATCTACAATTTGCATATCATATCTCAGTCTTTATTCCCATTTATTGTTACATCATAATGTCATTGTTTGGGCCGATTGTCATGAGATTTGTGAGCGCTAGAGACTAGAGAGGTTGATGACTGAGTGAGACCAAGGGACCGATTTGTGAGTGATATTTATGGGATCGGACTGCATGCCGCAACAGGCTTTATTGATTCATGATAGGATCGGGCTGCACGCCGTAGCATGCCATGTTGGCTTATATTAGCGCTTGGGCAGGATCCTCCCCTCCGAAGTTTGACATACCAGCATTGAGCACAGGTACCGATGAGTGCTGAGTGCGAGTGCCGAGTGATTGAGAGTACTAAGTAATTGAGAGTGCTGAGTGATTGGGAGTGTTGAGTGATTGGGAGTGCCGAGTGATTGAGCGTGCTGGTGAGGATGTATACTCCGAGAGTATGAGTATATGACTTTATCACTGTGTTGCACTACAGTTGACATACATACTTGACATGTAGATATCGAGATGTGACATACCTCATATTAGTCATACTTGGCATATTTTATCCGTGTTGTGCTCAAACTGTTAAAAACTAGAAAGCATGTCTACATTTCTATACTGTGTACAAACTGTTTATCAGATTTCTCTCTGAGTTATTACTATTATTATCTGGATTTGGACTGTACCTATATGAGCACGTCATTGCTTTCAGCCCAAGGTTAGTCCTATTACTTATTGAGTACATTGGGTTGGTTATATTCATACTACACTTTGTACTTCGTGTGCAGATCCAGGTACTTCTGGGCACGGCGGTTGCTAGATTTGGAGCTTCATCCGCTTGGAAACTTTTGTGGTAGCTGCTTTGATGTCCGCAGACCTCGACTCTCCTTCTTTCCAGTTATTTAGCACTGCTCTATCTTTCTAGATAATTGTATTAGAAGTTTGATTGTGTCGACATTAGTAGCTCATATACTGAGTGACACCCGGATTTTGGGAATTTTGTATTTGAGTCGCAGTATTTTTTAACAACTATTTATGAGAATTGTTATTGTTAAACCTGTTTCATCTTATTTTCAATTTAAAAATGTGTAGTTAATTGTGGTTGACGGCTTGACTAGTACTGTGATAGGTACCATCACAACGTGTTGAAGTTTGGGTCGTGACATGATTCAAAAAAGTAGGAGAAGACAACGTGAGCTTGACACTAGTTGAATAAATTGGTTGATCAAGTGAATTACATATCATATTCCTTCTTTAGTTACAATACCTACATATGTAATAGTTTAACTTTTGTGTCATTCATGTTACTAGAGATGGTTGCAGCCGTGCCAGGGATGGTAGGTGTCACAGGGTCAAATTGGGCCAATTTTTCGCGCCTAATTGACACTGCGCGGCAGCAACCTGACACTCAAGTTACTCAGCCTTTTCCAACACTTAGCCAACTTTTCAGCAAGTTCGGCCTTAAGCAAAATTCGGCAGCAACATAAAGAGAACACAATCAAGTACGGGAAAATCCCAACCTTTGTATTAATATGAAAATATACAAAGGACCCCTCACTTTGCTATGAACACAAGTCGTTCATAGCCCACTTCGACCAGCCAAGATCACAAGTCGATCTTGTCACACTAAGACCTGCCCAAATGCCTAGTCTTAGCCCACTTCTGAAACACTCAGAAACCCTCACGTTTCTTTCTTGTTTCACACTTTACTATGAACACAATTCGTTCACAGTCCACTTCGTCTAGCAAAGATCACAAGTCGATCTTGCACACTAAGACCTGCCCAATGCC
>AWOL01S0034351.1:0-48647 GCA_000715115.1 Nicotiana otophora | reverse complement strand
GGGCATTATCCACGAAATGGCCTTCATCAGCATCCATTGTGGAGCACTTGGCCCTGTTTTCTGGAGCACTCAGCTCTTTGGTGGAGTACTGGCCCCACCTTCCACTGAAACCTGCCTTGTACACAGCTTTGCTAAATCTGTCCTAACTTGTAGTTGACATCCCCAACTACTTAGGCTATTTTTCCACACGAAATGATATTACATACAAGCATTAAACAGACATAGATACAAGTCATTACAAAAATACAACGGCCCACTGCTTTGGCAAGTGCACTGCATGTGCCCCTTCTGTTGGTCAGCTATTGCACGCCCAAGGATGGCATTGCGCCCAGCCTTGGCTGATTTTGACATTGCTCCGCGCCAATGTCTTTGTCCGCAACCTGCTGCCCATGATTTTGCCGCACACGCCCGACACTCTTTGTCGCCCGCACATTGCCTTAGCCGCATTTCTGCCTTGTATTTGTCAACACTTGTTTCACCCATGCCATTGCTTGTATTTTGTCTCACATAGCTTTGCCTTAGCTATTGAAACCCTTTGCCATCATTCCGTGCCCCCGCAATTTAGCTTAGCTTGTACTTGGCGCTCCCACAATCCGAACTGTCCGTACCTTTGTCTTTTGGCGCGCATGCCGCTTCATGCCGCCCAAATTTGTCCGCACTGCCTCATCAAGCCTTTGCCCAACTTGTCTTGCCAGTCCCAAGACTTTGGCCAATACTTGTTCCCCTGACAATGTTTCTCGTCCATTGTCCCGCATGATCGTTTCGCTCCCGCATAGGCCAATGGCAAGGCCATCACGCCTCAATCCTTGCCACAGCCGCGCCACGTCCGATGACAAAGAATCAGGTCCTAACAGTAGGTGAGATGCTTCTCCACTTGCAGATCCCCCCTGCAATTGCTATTGATTATTGGCGTTTGCCAAATGATTCTAACACTTAAATATGTCACTGTTATTAGGGCTGATGAGGTACATCACAGTGACTTAAACCACTTTGATTCGGTGAGATTTTCTTAGAGTTTTCTTGTCTTTTGCAATGTATGTCCTCTTCTACTCAGTTTCATCATACTTCTATGTTACTTTTTTTAATAACTTTATTTTTGCTTTACAGGATATACAGTGTCAAGGGCATGAGGTTAAGGACTATTTTTGCTCCCAAACGCACACATAAGTATACATGATTGACAAGTAATATAGGATTGTAAGTTCATATATCGTACCGACAAGGACTTGTAATTAACTATCCACTAAATTAAACCCAAACAATTAATCTATTCAAGCGATTTTCTAAAGTGTGAATATTTAACTAAAACTAATCTAGAGTAGCAAACTAAGTGATTATAGAAAAAAAGTCGGCAATCTTAGAGATGAATTCAACAGGAGAGAATATTACAGAGCTATGGATTAACTAACAATCCCGTTGAGTTTTTCACTTAAATATTTGTCTAATTAATTTATCTAGTTTATTGGTTAACAGGGTTAATATTACTCATAGTATTCTTCCGAAGTACTACTCGCCTATTCAAGCTAACCTAACGCCTATATTCCTACGGAATTAGGATTAACAAGAACACATTAATAATTTCTTTATAATAATCAAGCAAGGCGATTAGGTATATTCCTATCCTAACTGCAAATCCGTTCCCGATGCTCGAGTTCAAGATCTCGCTCTACTCAATGCAATTAGAATTCTCTCTCCCGAGTTCAATCCTAGATTCGTAGATAGTATTTAATTGGTGATCAGGCAATCAAATAATTATGTGCAAGATTGAATAAATAAACCAATATGATAAAATAAAAAGAACAATTCAAGCTTCAAACTACAACACTCATGTAGCACCCCACAACTCTAGAACTAATAAACTATAAAGTTAAAGGAAGAGAAGAAAAGCAAAACTAGTTAGAAGCCTCCTCCAAACGTGGTTTGTGTTCCATCATATGAATTCTCCTTCAAAATATGTTAGATCCCCTCCAAATTAGGTTTAGAACTCCTTTAATACAAGTAAGGACCGTGTAGGGCCGAAATACTTTTTTCCCGAGCGAAATAGGAAAAATCCCGCACGCAGGGTCAAGGCCAGCACGTCGCGCCGGCCATAGCACACAAACCATAAACCTTTTGCCTTCAATTTGCTCGAGGCGCAATAGAGTATGCGTCACTGCCCAAAACGTACAAACTCCAATTTGATGTCTATTCCTTCCAAGCGCCCCTTCACGTGTTGATTTCCAATGTATCCATGCTAATCATTTTTCTTTCTTTCTAATTGAATGACTCTCCACGTGTTGCCTCCCTCTTCTTCCTCTTTTAGCATGATGTTTCTCAATTCAATCTATATTTGTCCTAATTCAACAATTATTAAATAATTAGCATAACCTCCACAATTGAGTAATATTGTACGTATTTTATATAAAATATAACCAAAAAGAAATCAAAACGTGCATCAAATAATATTAAAAAAATACGTAAATACGTCAAACATCACTACCCCACACTTAAAATGTTGCTCGTCCTCGAGTACGCATTAAAACCATTCTCAATAAATCAAGCCTAGAAACACCACCATCACGGTTGATACTAACAATTAGGCCCTATAGAAACTCAAACCATCAGATATACACTTCCTGATCATTGTATAAGATATACAAGTCACAAACAAACAACAAACTTCTAACCTCCTAACCTTGTTGAGGGACTCTAACTCACCAAATTTAAGCTCGCTTACCTACTCTGTAAAATAAAGCTAATAATATCACCTATCTTTCATGAAACAAGTGCCCTCACAAGAATAAATAGTACATACACTTAAATCAAAGAATAAATATAATCTAAGGATTTAACATCAAAGAACAACTCTCGCACTCACAAACGAATTTACATGTATGCACAAAGAACCATAGGCTTTCCCATTATGCACACCTCTACTAATTAAGTATGCTCGAATTGAATCAAATAAGACTTTAATGGGTTGTAATGTTGGCTAGGGGACGGGTAGGAGAACTATATAATAGTGACTTACACTTCCCTAAGCAATTTGTACTTTTAGACTTCATCACCCATTATTTTCATCTATTATTTTTATTTTTAGCCCTCTCTTCATCAATTGTTTCACAAGTAGGGGTTGCACTACCAGGCTTTAATATTTTGGCGATACCTTTCTTTACAATGTCCAAATGATGATGTCTTTACCATTCTAGAAACTAGACACCGAGAGCTACAACTTTTATTTTTGAACCATCTCAAAATTCATTGTAGATCAAAAGATATAGGCTTCCGAAGTCAGACCGGCGAATCTGCAGAACTCCCTGGAGCGCGGCCGCGAAATTCTGTTGCGGTCCGCAGTCTTATGTGCGGTCCGTGCCCCTCCTTCACCTCAGCACCCAAAAATGTGCGGTCCGCACCCCCAAAAGTGTCAGAACAATATTAGAGTGCCGAATTGCACAGACTCGCTCAAAACTCACCTCGAAACTCATCCGGAACCTCCCAGACACATACCATATATGAATTTCAATCATAAAACATGCTACGGACCTGCTCGGCTCGTGCACTCAAAACACTGAAAAGAGGTCGTCTTGACCCGATATTGACCATGGCCAAACTCCCAAATTTCTTAACTTTATTAATCTCTCAACCAATGATCCAAAACAAAATACACCCAAACCCCTCGGGAACTCAACCAAATATACCAACACGTTCCATAACATAACACGGACCTACTCGAGGCCTCAAATCACATCAAAACGTCGAATCACACTCCAAATCAAAATCTATGAATTTTGAACTTTTAAATTCTATATCTTGTGTCGAAACACATCAAATCAATCCGGAATGACTTCAAATTTTGCATATAAGTCATAAATGACATAACGAAGCTATTCCTATTTCCAAAATCGGATTCCGACCTCGATATCAAAAAAGTCAACTCCCCGGTCGAACTTCCAAACTTAACTTTCTATTTTAGCCATTTCAAGCCACATTCTGCTACGGACTTCCAAATAATTTTTTGGATACGCTCCTAAGTCTAAAATCACCATACGGAGCTATGAGAATTATCAAAACTCTATTCCGAGGTCGTTTACACATAAGTCAACATTCGGTCAACTATTTTAACTTAAGCTTCCAACATAAAATTCATTCTTCTAAGCTAACTCCGAAATACCTTAAAACCAAAACCGACAATTCACACAAGTCATAATACCTTGTAGGAAGTTATTCAAGATTTCAAATAGTTTAAAGGAGCGTAAATGCTCAAAACGACCGGTTGGGTCGTTACAATAAAAGGTGTCACATGAGATTTTATATATATATATATATGTGTGTGTATGTTTTTTCATTAATTCAATGATATCCAATTAGAGCAGGGTAGTTGATGTTGGATGTATACTTGTGTGTGCGTTTGGGAGCAACAACTCTAGATTAGTGTTTATTTTGTTAATTTTGTAGTGTTACTTTTGTGTTTTTGTGGGAGTCGGAGCATGGAGTAAAAGCCAATAGACGTGTGCAAAATTGAGCTAGCGGTCGAAACTAAGTGTTGGGTGCCCACAAAAGGATCATCCTTGGGAGAAGTCTGAGTATCCTGTGAGCTGCTAATACTTTGGCTTTTGACCTATCAGGGACCCTCTTTTACCCTCTTGTTATTTATTGTATGCATTGAGGACATTGCACAATTTTAATTTTGGGGTGAGGAGATTATTTGGGTGATTTTTTGTGCTATCTCAGCTTAGTTGTAGTATTCTTTCTTAATGTAGTGGTTTTTGATAAAAAATGAATTGAAAGAAAAAATCAAAAAATTTGGTCTTTTCCCAACGATGGATTCTGCGGACAACTTTCTTGAGGGATTAATGTCCAATAAATAATGCAAAAAAGGATTTCTTTTTTGTTCTAGTTAGTTTTAGTTAGGTAATAATCTCCCTTGATTTTTCTTTGTGCATCGGTTCTTTTTCAGGGGATGTAACTTGAATTGGGTAATTTTTTTTATTTTTAGGATTAGAGTTTTTTCTTTGTTTTAGGGGTAGTAGAAGAGGGAGAAGGAAAACCTTTATGACTTGTTTGATACTAGCATATTTAGGTGTAAGCTTGAGTAGTATCTTCTTCTGAGTGCTTGAGTAGTGAATAAAATAACAGACTTTCTGACACATATGCTCAGGATTGTGACTCTGTATATAGCTTATATTTATTTTGTTGTTCGCTATGATCATGTCTGTCTTAGAGTAGAATTAATCCATCTTGATTGATACTTGTGCCATGTGGGGTGAGGATTTCTTACACATATTCCATATTTTGCATCTTAGTCTAAAACTTGCCCTGCATGTTATTGAAGCGAAATAAAAGTGTTGCTCTGTTTAGAAGATGATAATAGGCTTTCTTTTATATGTCTTGCGAATTTTAACCTTTTCAGATATTGTACCACTAGTTAGCCCTTTGATCCTGTAGCCTATTGTCTGGAAGCCGTATTTTTGCCTTGATTCTTATGTTGAATCCCTAGTTTTTGCACCCTACTTCCTTGAGCACTGTTGCTTAGACTATGATATTAATTGATAAATTTGAAGAAAGGATGATTAAGTAAATAATGGGGACCAACGATAACTGAAAAGTAATGAAAGGCCCTCTTGAAAAGAATGTTCGCGACCGCGGGACCTGGGAGGCGCGGCCGCCCTTGGAATTTTGTGGACCGTGAATTGGGAGTTCAGAGGGTGCACTATATAAACGGGCTTTAGGATTATTTTATATTTTGGACGTAGGGAGCTCGGTTTGTGGAGATTTTGCGTGGTTGTTTCAAGGAATTCATCGGGGTAAGTGATTCTAACTTGAATTTGGTTAATATACATGAATATATCAATGATTTTATCATCTGATTAGTACTTTGAGGTGGAAATTTGGGGAAAGTAGTAGAAACTTCATAAAATGAATTTTTGGGATTTGAATGTCGATTCGAAGCCGGATTTGAGTGAAACTAGTATGGTTGGACTCATGAGTGAATGAGTATTCGTAATTTGTGATCTTTACCCGATTCTGAGTCATGGACACGGGGGGCGGGGAGCAGATTTAAGCCAATTTTGGGTTTTTTGGTCCAAATTGGTAGTTTTTCTTGTGGAATTCATTCCATTAACGTATATTGATCGTATTGTATTGCTTGTGGCTAGATTCGGGACGTTTGGAGGCTGATTGGAGAGGCAAGGGCATTCCGAAGTAGGACTTTGCTTGAGTTGAGGTAAGCAACGCTTTCAAACTTGGTTCTGAGGGTTCAAAACCCCAAGTTATGTGTTATGTGATTGGCATTGAGGTGACGCACATGCCAAGTGACAGGTGTGAGGGCGTGCACCGTGAGAATTGTGACCTCGGTGATTCCATGGCACCATTTAATGACTGGTGATATCCATGTTTTCATCACGTGATAAAGTAATTGAATTGTAAATCATGCTAGATACCATGTTTAGGCTTTGTGCCGGTATTGTTTAGACCCGTAGCGGTTGTTTCTTGCTGTCATCTCACTAGTTTCCATTTACTATTTCATACTCACTCATTATCATGCATTTTTATATCATACCTCGGTCTCAGTTAATTATTGATTCATCATATCATTGTCCGGGTTGTTTCCATTACATTGTGATCCCGTGATTAGACTGGAGAGGTTGATGACTGAGTGAGGCCGAGTGCCTGGTTATGAGTGACAGCTATGGGATCGGGTTGCACGCCACCTTGGTTATATTGATGATTATGATAGCGCTTGGGCTATAGGAGCCCCTCCGGAGTCTGTAACACACCCCCAGTGAGCGTGTTTGATATTATTGAGGGATGGATCTTCCCTGGACATGGATCTTGTCCGAAGTACTTGATACCTGGATATGGATCTTCTCCACAGGGTTGGATTGGCCTTCCTCGGTATCGTGTGACTTATAGTCAGTGATGTATATGTTCTGGGATAGATCTTCCCTGGGCCGTATGGGCCATATTCAGTACCGAGTGGTTGAGCATTTGAGAGTGTGAGCACATGAGGCTGACAACATGGTGCATCACATACAGTATGTGCATTGGCATGTAGGGATAGCAGAGTTATATTGTTAACACTGTTCGGTTCTGCTTCACTCTACTATTTGAGTTGCCTATTTAATTGAAAGCATGCCTACGTTTTTGTTCAATTATTTCTATTTTATCTGTACCGGTTGAGTTCGTCACTACCTTTCAGTCCAAAGTTTGGACTTGTTACTTACTGAGTTGGTGTACTCACGTTACCCCCTTCACCTCGTGTGCAGATCCAGATGATACCGGTCGTAGCGGCGGTTACTGATTAAGGATGCTAGAGTTTTGGGGGACTATCAAGGTAGTTGCACGGCATTCGCGGGCCTTGACTCTTCTTCTTTATCTTTGTCGTACTTTTAGTTATATCTCTAGACACTATAGTGGACTGTATTTCTGATCTAGACGCTTATGTACTAAGTGACACCCTGGTTTTGGGCTGGATTGTATCGCTTTGGGATTTTCATATGTTTTAAACGGTTTTTCTTAAATGTTGAATGCCTCCGTTAATTTTTTCATACTTAGTGATGTTGGTGTTGGGTTGTTGAGTTGAGGCTGGCCTAGTTCCACGATAGGCGCCATCACGACGGTTAATTTTGGGTCATGACAAGTTAGTATCAGAGCTTTAGGTGACATAGGTATCATGAGTCATGAGCAGGTTTAGTAGAGTCTTGCGGATCGGTACGGAGACGTCTGTATTTATCTTCGAGAGGCTGCCGAACCCTTAGAAAAATTTCACTTTCTTGTATTCTATCGTGCCGAATTTATTAAGCTTGAAACATAACTCTTTGAATTCCTTCCACGTATTCGTATGCGCACATGAGCGCTCAGTATTAGTTGTGCATCACCGGCTTGTGATTCTATTAACCTTAGGCCGAAAGCAGTGACGAGCTCAAATAGTTACAGTCCAAATCCAGTTAATAACAGTAATAACTCAGAGGGAAATCCAATAATCAGTTTGTAGGTAGTACGGAAATGTAGACATGCTTTCTAGTTTTTAATAGTTTGAGCACAACATGGATAAAGTGTGCCAAATATGATTAATGTAAGGTATGTCACATCTCGATATCTACATGTCAAGTATGCATGTCAACTGTAATGAAACATAGTGAAAAAGTCATATACTCATACTCTCGGAGTATTCATCCTCACTCAACATGCTCAATCACTCGACACTCCCAATCACTCAGCAGTCTCAATCACTCAGTACTCTCAATCACTCGGCACTATCACTCAGCAGTCATCGGTACATGCGCTCATTGTTGGTATGTTAGACTCTGGAGGGGCAGATCCTTCCTAATCGCTAATATAAGCCAACATGGCATGCTGTGGCGTGCAGCCCGATCCCATTATGAATCAATAAGGCTGGCAGCGGCGTGCAACCCAATCCCATAAATATCACTCACAATTAGGCCTTCGGACTCACTCAGTCATCAACCTCGCCAGTCTCTCGGGCTTACAAATCTCATGACAATCAGCCCAAACAATGACATTATGATGTAACAATAAATGGCAACAGAGACTAAGATATGATATGCAAATTATAAATGTGTCTTAGTACATAACTGCAATTTAAGCAAATAATTCAACAGCAAAAACGACCTTTGTGGGTTCCAACAGTACCGCCATATAGCCTAAACATGATATTTAACATGGATCACAACTCAATTCCTCTAACACATAGAGATTACATAAATAACAACAAGATTGGGTAACTACACAGTTCCACATAATTAACCGAGTCACAATTACTACGATGCACGCCCACATGCCCGTCACCTTGTTTGTGCGTCACCTCAACACCAACCACTTAACACGTAGTTCAGGGATTCATACCCTCAGTACCATGTTTCGAAGTGTTACTTACCTCAATCCACGCAAATCTCTACTTTAACAAGGCCTTGACTCGCGAATCGGCCTCTGAACTACTCGAATCTAGCCACAAACAACTTAATACAATCAATACAAGCTATAGGAATCAGTTCCACATGATAAAGTTTGGTTCTTTAATCAAAGTCAAAAAGTCAACTCCAGGATCGCGTCTCGGAATCCAACAAAATTTATCAAATCTGATCACTCATTCAATAACGATTCCAACAATACCAAAATTACTCAATTTCGATCTCAAATCATCACTCAAATCCCCAAATCTTACTCTCCAATCTCTAGTCCGATATTCTCCAAATTCCACCTTAGAAACACATAATCTAGGTGGACAATTCAATGGGTAATCATTATTAATGAATAAAAATGGTCAAAAGTGGCTTACCTCTTGAAATCTAGTGAAACCCCTCTCAATCATCGCCACTACCCGAGCTTGCAAAGTCCAAAAATGAGAAAACCCTCAAAACCCTCGATTTTATGAAGTCTGCCAGGCATTTCGCACCTGCAAGCCAAAATTCCACTTCTGCGAAACCGCATTTGTTGTGAAAGCTCCGCACGTGCGGAACTCACTTATGTTCCTCCACTCCGCATCTGCGCCCCTAGGACCGCATCTGCGGAAGCACCTGACCAGCTCAGCCTCACCAATTTCTACTTATGCGACCAACCTTCCGCAGGAGCGACTCCGCTTCTGCGGACCACCTCTCTTATCTGCGACCCAGAAGCCCCTAGTTCTCCTTCGCACCTATGCATTGCCAGCCACACCTGCAATTCTACACTTGCGGCTACTCCTTCCGCAGGTGCAATGACACTAGACATCAGCTGCTTCAGCAATCTTCTAAGTCAAAATTGCAATCCATTAACCATCCGAAATCTACCCGAGGCCCCCGGGACCTCAACCAAACAAACCAACAAGTTTTAAAACATGATAAATACTTAGTCGAGGCCTCAAATCACATTAAATAATATCAAAAACATGAATCGCACCCGGAACCAAACCAACCACCACGGCAAGTCACATAACAACAAAAGAACATAAAATAAGCTATAAATGGGAAAATATGGCTATAATACTCAAAACGAATGGACGGGCCATTACAAATCTATTGTTGGATTGAAAACTATAACAACTAGAATATTGAAGGAATTACTGCAATTATGGTAGTGTAAGATTATTTAACTATAATTATATATTACTATAAGATAGATGTTGACATGGAAGAACAAGTGTTTGCCCGTAAAATAGTACAGTTGAATTTGTAGTGTGGTTTATAGATACATGGATTGATTTGATCCAATAAAATAATGAAGAACAACACGAGTGAAATAAGAATAATTGGAAGACAAGCATGAGCTTTAAGTTGATTTTTTTGGAGACAAGAACAATGCCAAAATCTTACTATTAATAGAATAAAACTATGCAAAATAAGAGAGTAGTATTAGCCTTTGTTTCTTACAAGTATTTCGTGTCCTTCAATGAGTACACATTTCTCTATTTATAGCTAACTTAGGGAAGACATGATCCCCAAATCATGCTCCTCTTTAAGGTGATGAAGACCCCTCTTGATAGCTGTGTAACGGTTGAGAATAAATGCTATAATATTTTGTAACATCTACTCCTTTAATGTTGCCTTCTTCAACCGGTACCTTACTTTCAAATTCTCTTTCCCGTCCTTGATGACTTCAGAACTTATGCAATACCGGTCGCATATTTGTTCTTGGTGTTGGCTATCTGATGACTCATCTCCTACATGTCATCGCTGCCACGTGTCAACTCAAAAGACATCCATTTGTCATGTATTAATTTAACCAATATAGATAGTCCCCCTACTTTACGGTGACTCAGCTTGATATGACCGAGAAGTAGATAAAACCATCCCTTTTTTTGGCGGGAAAGTCCTTGAACGATTTCTGACACTTGAAAGGATGCACGTCTCTTTGCATTTAATGAGCCGAACACGTGTTGACCTGTGATTAGACAAGTATTTCGTCAGTTACCTAGGTAATGTGGCCTTGAATTGTTCCGCCTATAAGCTTCTTCCCTTTTCTGTCACGACCCAAAATTCACCTAGTCGTGATAGCACCTAACCCAACCCATTAGGTAAGCCCAATAACAGTCAATACAGTTCTTATGAAATAAAGTGGTCAACAAATGATATAACTGAATTATATACAATATCCCAAGAACTGGCAAGCAACTACGATTTGGATTTACAAACTGATATAATGAATAAATACAATATTTGTTTGAATTTTGAATAAACAGACACTCAAACCTAAACTACCATGAATAAGAGATAGCTTGAATCTGGAACTGGGGTACATCATCAATTCAAGACTTTGTTTCCCATAGCTACGTGGCTTCCAAGATCTGCACGCAAGGTGCAGAAGTGTAGCATGAATACATCCGACCTCATGTACTCAATAAGATTCTTGACTAACCTCTATGAATTAGTGACAAGATTTTTAAGTCAAAAGATACTTACTTAAATAACCTGTTTAGTAAATTTGCAGTAGAAACAATACTAGAAATAACAAAGAAGAGTACAAGAACAATTATGTGAAGCAGTAATAATTACTAAAAGAAGTCATGGTCAGTTATATCAATATCACAACCAATCCTTTTCTTAAAGTGATAACCACCAAATGAAATAGTAAATTCACGAACTTTCATAGTATAAGGAATGTACTCAAGATATCAAATCAAATGGCACGGCAACACTCTTCGTATATTTCTCTCATCCTCACCAGATATATGAATATATGTCAAATCAAATGGCACGGCAACTCCCTTCGTGCATTTATCTTATCCTTACCAAGCATATGTATAACAGTATCAATCAGGTGAAAGAAATGCCAATAACAGTAACAACAAAGTAGGAAATACACAGATAGTAATAACTAACAAGGTAGAGTATACAGACAATGGTAATAGACTAAGTGGGAGACACAGAAGTAATAATAGCAATTAAGATAGGAGAACATAAATTTCACTAACTAACATGGTAGAAGGCTTACACGAAAGTACAATAAATGAGAAAAGGGATAGACGTAGATATAACAAACAATAAAGAATGCTTGATCTTGATAAGCTAAACAAATAGAAGGCATGGACAGTACATCATCAATTAAGATAGAATACAAAGACGGAACAATAACGACAAGTCACATAGAAAACATAGATGCGACAATAACAACTCAAGATAAAGTCAGAAAGGTATACACAAGGAAAATATGTCACAATATAATGCATGTATCTCGTCCTCGCCTGCACGAAAACACACCTTCGTGCCATGAACACATGATAATATAAAGAAAAATAATGGCACGACATCACACTTCGTGCTATTACTCTAGTCGTCACATAATAATGTAAATGAAATGGAAAGGCATAATCCTTTGTGCGTAATGAAGTATATGAAATGGCACAGCATCACCCTTTGTGCTTTACACTTTTCCTCACATGATAATGTATATGCAATGGCATGGCATCACCCTTTGTGATTTACACTCTTCCTTACCAAGCATATGTATATCAATAACACGCAAGGTAGGAAGCATGAATAACATCAAGAAGAGTGGTCAAGCAAATACCCCAAATAAACATCAATCACAGATCTCATATCAATAACATTTTAATAAACCTTAAGAACATTATTGTTCCAATATCTCAACAAATATCAAAAACGATCTTCAACTCAAGTATGGAATCCAAATATCATAAGAATAACTGTGGTAACGATGAATTTGTGATTAGGTATAGTGATGACCGAATTTAGCACACCAATAGTTCACAAAAGTCTGTCAAATTTTAATCATGTTATAATAAGCTAAATCATGGTTTCTAGCATTGAACTTCATATTCATATTAATATAAAAGTCAACTGAAACATGAAGAAAGAAAGTCACATATCCCATCAAGGCACAAAGAATCGTATAATCTACCCCCAAGCATGATTAACATTGGCACATTAATATAAGCTCGTCAGCTCATATATGCATCACCCCCCGCATGTGGCAAACAATATCATTTATTAGAAAAAGTTATCCCAACATAGCTAGGCAAGACACTTACCTCATTCTGGCACAATTCCACAATCCAATACCGTCTTCCATAGAAATAATCCTCAAAACGATCAAACCCTAGTCAATTATCATCTAACAAAGACAAATAATGCTAAAGGAAACATCCCCAATCAATAAACGTTCAATCTAGGCCAAAATATCAAAAGTCAACAAAAGTCATCCCCGGGCTTGCTTGGTCAAAACCCGGGATTCAGACCAAAACTCGATTACCCATTCACCCCTGGCCTGAATATGAAATTTGTTTTGAAATCCGAGTCAATTTGAGGTCTAAATCTCCATTTTACACAATCCCCAAATTCTACCCAAAACCTCTAATTTCTACCATGAAATATTTTGATTTGATATTACAATTCATGAAAAAGTAGTTAAAATCGATTGAAACCTAGTTAAAGATGCTTGTCCATGAATTTGGGAAGAAAATCCTCTTCAAAAATTGCCTCTATGGAGTTTACGGTTGAGAAAAGGGTAACAAAATGAGCTAAGTCTCGAAACCCCCACAATTTACCCAACTACAGATATCGCAATAGCGAAACTATGTTCGCAATTGCGATGATCGCAAAAGCGATCAACTCTTCGCGAAAGTGAAAAGTATCTAAGTCTTCTATTATCCGAAAAACGATAAAATTATCGCAAATGCTAACTCAGGGTTGTCCGCAAATGCGAACATGACCTCGCAAATGCGAGTCTGCCCCAATTTTCTTCAAAGTCGCAAATCGCAAATGCGAGACACCCCCACCATCGTCGCAAAAGTGAAGCTAAACCAGCCCTCCTCCAGCATCGCAAATACGAGCCTGACCTCGTATTTGCGAACAAGTTCTCGCAGATGCGAGACTTGCAGACCTAATGCACCAGCATTTCTTCTAAGCCAAAAATCAGTATGCTAAGCATCCAAAACTCACCAGAGCCTTTCGGGCTCCAAATCAAACATGCACACAAGTGTAATAACATCCCACAAGCTTGATCACTCACTCAAATCACCAAAATAACATCATACAACAATAATTGATCATCAAAACTCAAGATTTTCAAGTTTAAAACCAAATTTTCAAATTTTTCACATAGTGCACCGAAATGCGCTCGGGTCCCCGAGACCCCAGCCAAACATACATACAAGTCCAAAAACACAACACAAACCTACTCGAGGACTCAAATCACACACAACAATATCAAAACCACGAATCGCACCTCAAATCGAACTTAATGAACTTTTAACTTCCAAAACTCGTGTCAAACCATTTCAAATCAACTCGGAATTCAAATTCACACAAGTTCCAGTTTACAAAACAAACCTATTCCAATTCCCGAAACCTAAATCTGAATCTGATATCATCAAAGTCAACTCCCGATTAAACTGATGAATATTCTAAAACTTCAAATTGCTAACTTCTGCCAAATAGCGCCAAAACCTCCAGAAACATATAAATGCAAATCTGGGCATACGCCCCAGTCCAAAATAACCATCTGAACCTAACGAGACCATAAAAACTCCGATCCGAGGTCAGATACACAAAATCAAACTTGGTCAACTCTTCCAACTTAAAGCATCCTTTTTAAAATTCATTTTTCCAAATAAATTCTGAACAACTCGAAAACCAAACCTACGATATGCACAAGTCATAATACACCATACGCATCTACTCATGACTTCAGACTATCGATCTGAAATGAAATTACTCAAAATGACCGGTCGGATCGTTACATTTTCACCACTTTCATCTTTCACTTTTACAAACTTTCATCTTCAAATCTTCTTAAAGTTTTCCTACAACTCCTCTTTTCTCAGTAAAATTTACAAATTCGTAATTCTCATCACCATGTCTTCTGATATTTCTTTCTCTAGTAATACATATTCTACCCCTAAACAACCTAACTTTATTTTATGTAACGACCCGACCAGTCGTTTTACTTTTTAAATCCATGTTCCCCTAAATAAGACTCCATGTATGTTCTTTTACTGTTTTAAGACTTTCGTGGTTGGTTGATTCGGGTTTAGAGGAGTTCGAGTTGAAATCGGAACACTTAGTTCCTTGTTATTGGCTTTAAAGGGTTAAGTTTGACTTGGTTCAACACTTTTAGTAAATAAAATCAGAATCGGGATTTGACGATCCCAATAGGTTCGTATGATAATTTTGAACTTGGGCGTACGTTCGGATCGGGTTTTGGATGACCCGGGCGCATTTCGGCACCTAGAGTTGAAAGTTGGTTTATTAAAGGTTTTAAAGTTCTTTAAATTTGGTTTGGAGTAGGTTTTGGTGTTATCAAGGTTCAGTTTGGATTCCGAGCCCGGGAATATTTTCGTATGGTGATTTAAGACTTGCACGCGAAATTTGGTGCCATTCCGAGTAGTTTAAGTATGATTCGGCGCGCCCGGAGTAAATTGAAAAACATTGAAGTTCATAAGTTGATTCTATTGGTTTTGGGTCGCGATTCTTAGTTTTAAAGTTGTTTTCCGCATTCCGAGGGAGGGGCGAGTCTGTTTTATGATTACGAACTTGTTGGCATAATTGGACTGGGCCTCGTAGGCCCTGGATGCCATTTGGACGAGGCACAGAACTCATTTGGACTGGGAAAGAATGACTGAAGCATCAGAGTTCCTGTGCAATCGCACCTACGGAGGGCTAGCCGTAGGTGCGAGCTCACAGAAGCAAGCCAACGGCCACAGAAGCGGCCTAGTAAGGGCTGCCCACTGACCGCAAAAGCGAGGAGAGGAGTCGCATCTGCGAAAGTGCAAATGCGAAGATGAGACCGCAGAAGTGGGCTGGTGCGCAGGTGCGGTGCTCGTGCCATAGAAGCGGGCTCACAGATACGAGACGTTTCCCGTAGAAGCGAGAAAGGCTAACCTGGGCATGGTCCGCATCTGCGAGGCTATGTCCGTAAAAGCAGAGCCGCAAATGCGTCCATGGCTCCATAGAAGCGGAAGTCGCTGGGGCAGTGAGGTCCATTTATTGCGGACTTAGGCCATTGTGGGTTCATTTATTTCACTTCTTGTGGCAATGTTGAAGCTTCCTAAAGAGAGATTTCCACCTAGCTATTAAAGGTAAGTAATTCCTACCCAATGTAAGTTAAATACATAGATTATGGGTAGATTTTAACATATACAATTGTGAGAATTTTGGGTTTAGATGAAAAACCTAGGTTTTAATTAAAAAAGAAGGGGGGGGGGAGGGGTTAACCACAAAAATGGTTATGGGATTGGGTAAAAATTATATATTTGACTTCGTGAGGTTATGGGTAATAATTATCTTCGAAAATTTTCGTAATCCGGGCACGTGGGCTTGGGGATAAATTTTAGGAATCTTCCAATTGGGGTTGGGTAATCACTCTAATAGTTAGATTATGAACTTTTGAATATGTATTGATTAATTTACACAACATTTGCCTTGTTTCGGATTGTTCGGCACCGAATTGAGGCTTTAGAGTGAATTTGAGGCTGGAAAGCGAGCTTTGAGACAAGGTAAGTCTCTTGTCTAACCTTGTAGGAGGGAATTTACCCCATAGGTGATTTAAAAATCTATTTGCTTCTAATTGTGGTGACGAGTGTCCGTGCGTAGCTACTAATTATGCTTATGTCCGGGTAGTTTAGGACCCAAATTATGAAATACTTATAATGTTTGCACCCTATTTGTTAATTAAAATGCCTAAATTATATTGGATCTTGATAGAGGAATTCTGAAATACCGACTTCCACTTACTTGAGTTTTGGCGGGGTACTTGACTGTGAATAGAAATTGTGCTTCTTTGCGTACTAGCCTTGTAATAGCTTTTAAACGGAATGTTATAATGTATCATCTCATTTTGTGGAGCGGGCCGAACGCCTTGGTAGTAAATAGATGCATCTATGATTTGTGCCGCTCGACCCTCGGCAGTGTACACATTATTCTGGATCGGGCCGTACGACCTCAGCATAATCGTGCATGAAAATATTCGGAGTTTAATTATATTTGATATTATTTTATGGCTTGAGAGATTAAATTTTCATATGACAGAAACTGACTTGGGATTTACCATTAGTGAAAGAATTATTTATTTCGTGCTTGTTAATGACTTAATATCATTATGTACATAACTCATGCTTATTTAGAATTTCTGTATTTTTATTGTTAGCCCATAGTAACTGTCGATGTCGACCCCTCATCACTACTTCTTTGAGGTTAGACTAGATACTTACTGGGTACATGTTGTTTATGTACTCACGCTACACTTCTGCACAAATCGTGCAGGATCTGAGGCAGGTGCATCTGGCGGTCATATCGGCGCGCACTCCCGTTACCCTAAGGCCTAGTGGTGAGCTGCTTCCTGAGTCGTCCTGCAACACCTAGAGTCTCTCTTTTACACTTATTTTCTGTCTATTTTTATTTCGGACAGTAGTTAGATTTTTGTATAATCTACTAGTTGCTCATACACTTGTGACACCAGGTCTTAGCACACATACTAGTAGACTTTATGGTTTTGGAGTACTTATATTACTATGATTGCCACTTAGTTGTCTTCTTTTTATTTTTTAAATGTTTTACTCCTTAATTTCTTAATAAATAAAATTTAATTACTTGGAAACTTATTAAAAAGAGAAATAACATGTGTTAGCTTACCGTTGGTTTGCCTAGTGGCGACGTTGGGCGCCATCACGACCTATAGGGTAAATTGGGTCGTGACAACATAATATTAGAGCACTAGGTTCACGTAGGTCTTACAAGTTACAGATGGTGAGAACGCACGCGGTAGATGTACCAGATCATGGAGGGGCTGCTCCCCTTGTTGCTATAGGCCGAGGTAGAGGCCGAGGGAGGACTCCAGCTCGTGGTAAAGGACGAGGACGTCCTAGAGTTGCTTTAGTTATGCCACCAGTGGATCCAGTAGAGGATCCTATTATTGAGGAGCAGGGCAAGGTGATTGCAGCAGAGCTAGCCCTGGTGGATTTCATGTCTGCACCGAGATTCCAGGAGGTTATTGGTCGTATGCTGTTGTTCATGGATTCTATGACTCAGGCTGGTTTATTTCCAGTAGACCCAGCCACATCTCAAGCGCGAGGGGGAGCACAGACCCCTACCGCTCAGGCTCCAGGGCATGTAGCTGTTGTATATCAGACCCCGGGTGCACTACCCGTGGGCGGAGCTCAGCCAGTTGCGGCAGCTATACCTGAGCCCAGACTAGCTACGGTCACCGATCCGTGGAAGCTATTGGTTAGATGTACTAGGCTTCATCCTCCTGTCTTTGGGGATGAGCGGCATGAGGACCCTCATTATTTTATTGATCTGTGCAGGGACAGACTGCACAACATGAGGATATTGGAGTCCCACGGGGTGGACTTTACCACCTTTCAACTGGAGGGCAGGGCCTGTAGATGGTTGCAGTCCTATCTTCTCGGCAAACCAGCAGGTTCTCCTCCCATGACTTGGGATCAGTTCATATGCCTTTTCTTGGATAGATATATTCCACCCTCTCAGAGGGAAGAGTTGCGATTTCAGTTCGAGCAACTCCAGCAGGTTCAGATATCGGTGACCGACTATGAGGCGAGATTCTCTGAGTTGTCTCGCCTTGCACTTATGATACTTTCTATCGATGTAGAGAGAGTGCGGAGGTTTGTTGCGGGTTTGCACTCTAGTATCCAGGTCACTATGTCTTGAGAGGTTGAGATGCGACTTTTTATGGACTAGTAGTGGAGATAGCTCTGAGGATAGAGGGTGTCTATCAGCGGAACCGAGAGTGGATGACGAGGGATAAGTGGTTTCGATATTTTGGAAAGTTCAGTGGTGCCCCGGCTGGGGGAAGGGGCCAGTTTGTGAGGGGTCAGTCTAACAGGACCACATATCCAACACTGCCGCCTCCTCGAGATGCTCCTGTGCAACCTTATTTTAGCGCCATGCTAGAGAGTTCCTAATGCCCACCACCTATCTAGGGTTCCTCCAGTGGGTATTCAGGCTATCAGGGTCAGACTTCAGTTCAGCAGTCCACCGTACCGAAAGATTGTTTTGAGTGCTGGGATTTTAGTCATGTGCAGAGGTTTTGCCCAGACTTTGGGGCAAGGCAGTGCAGCAGAGTCTGTAGCCTATAATTTTAGCACCAGTTGCCCTACCAACCGTCCGGCCGCCCAGTGGTGGAGGGCAGGTGGGTAGGGGTCGTCTTAGAGGTAAAGGCCAGCCAGGTGGCACTCCAGCCAGATTTTATGCCTTTCCAGCCAGACCAAATACAGTAGCCTCAGATGTTGTGATCAGAGGTATTATTTCTGTCTGCGGTAGGGATACTTCGGTACTATTTGATCCAGGGTCTACATATTCATATGTTTCATCTCTGTTTTCTCATTTCCTAGGAGTTTCTCGTGAGTCCTTGGGTACTTATGTTTATGTGTCCACTCTAGTAGGTGATTCTGCTATTGTGTATTGGGTCTATCGGTCCTGTATCATGACTTTCTGTGGTTATGAGACTAGAGCGGATCTTCTGTTGCTTGATATGACCGACTTTGAGGTCATCATGGGAATGGATTGGTTGTCCCCATATCATGCCATCCTTGATTGCCATGCCAAGACTGTTACCTTGGCAATGCTAGAACTTCCTAGATTGGAGTGGAAAGGTTCGTCTGTTAGTGCATCTAGCCGGGTTATCTCTTTTATGAAGGCTCAATACATAGTCGAGAAAGGTTGTTTGGCCTATCTAGCTCATGTTTGGGATACTACTGCAGAAACTCCGGCAATTGATTCAGTGCCCGTGGTCCGGGAGTTCTCTGATGTATTTTCTTTCTGATCTTCCAGGCATACCACCAGATCGTGATATCGATTTCTGTATTAATTTGGCTCCAGGTACCCAGCCTATCGCATGGCTCCGAAAGAGTTGAAGGAGTTGAAAGAACAGCTTGAGGAGTTGCTAGCAAAGGTGTTCGTTAGACCGAGTGTGTCGCCGTGGAGTGCACCAGTGTTATTTGTGAAGAAGAAATATAGGACTATGCGTGTGTGCATTGACTATCGCCAGTTGAACAAAGTTACCATTAAGAACAAGTACCAGTTACTGCGTATTGATGATTTGTTTGACCAGTTACAGGGTGCTAGGGTGTTCTCTAAGATCGACTTGAGATCGGGGTACCATCAGTTGCAGATTCGGGATTCGGATGTTCCGAATATGGCTTTCCGAACTAGATATGGCCATTATGAGTTTTTAGTGATGTTTTTCGGTTTGGCTAACGCCCCAATGTCGTTTATGGATTTTATGAATCTAGTGTTCCGGCCATATATTGGTTCATTTGTCATTGTCTTCATTGATGACATTTAGATCTACGCATGTAGCATGGAGGAGCACGAGCAGCATTTGAGAGTGGTGCTTCAGACCTTGCGGAAACAAAAGTTATATGCTAAGTTCTCCAAGTGTGAGTTCTGGTTAGATTATGTGTCATTCTTGGGGCATGTTATATTAGGCGAGGGTATTAAGGTAGATCCCAAGAAGATTAAGGCAGTTCAGGGTTGGCCTCGTCCAACCACGACGACTGAGATCATGAGCTTCTGGGGGTTAGCAGGTTATTATCATCGGTTAGTGGAGGGTTTCTCATCTATTGTAGCACCTTTGACTAGATTGACCCAGAAGGGTGCTCCGTTCTGATGGTCTGATAAGTGTGATGTGATCTTTCAGAAGCTCAAGACCGCATTAACTTCAGCACTGGTGTTAGTGTTGCTTTCCGATTCCGGGTTGGGTTGTGTATTGATCTAGGAGGGGCGATTTATTGCATATGCTTCACGTGAGCTGAAGTCCCACGAGAAGAATTACCATGTTCACGATTTGGAGTTGGCCGCGATTGTTCGTACTCTTAAGATCTGGTGGAATTATCTTTATGGGGTGTCCTGTGAGGTTAACACTGATCATCGAATCTTGCAGCATCTGTTCAAACACAGGGATATCAATTTGAGGCAGCGCAGGTGGCTTGAATTACTAAAATATTATGATACTACCATCCTGTATCATCCGGGAAAGACAAATGTAGTTGCGGATGCCTTGAGCAGAAAGGCGGAGAGTATGGGTAGTTTGGCATTCATATCAACAGAGGAGAGGCCACTATCCTTGGACATTCAGTCCCTGGCTAATAGACTTGTGAGATTGAATATTTCGGAGCCTAGTCGAGTTCTTGCTTGCGTTGTCGCCCAGTCTTCACAATTCGAGCAGATCAAGGCTCGTCAGTTTGATGATCTGCACTTGTTGGTTCTCAAAGAGGCTGTTCCACAGGGTGGCTCCAAGGAGGTTACTATCGGCGAGGATGGTGTTCTGCGACTCCAGGGTCATTTATATGTTCCAAATGTTGATGAATTGCGGGAAAAAATTCTAGAGGAGGCACACAGTTCTCGGTATTCTATTCACTCGGGTGCTACGAAGATGTATCGCGACTTGAGGTACCATTATTGGTGGCGGTGGATGAAGAAGGACATAGTTGAGCATGTAGCGAGGTGCTTTAATTGCCAACAGGTTAAGTATGAGCATCAAGGGCCAGGTTGCCTACTCCAGTAGATGGTTATACCAGAGTAGAAATGGGAGCGCATTACTATAGATTTTGTAGTTGGGTTGCCGTGGACCTTGCAGAAGTTTGACGCATTTTGGGTTATTGTTGACAGGTTGACCAAGTCGGCACACTTCATTCTAGTGGTGACCACATATTCATCAGAGAAATTGGCCCAGATTTATATCCAGGTGATTGTTCAGTTGCATGGTGTGCCTGTTTCCATCATATCAGATAGAGGCCCTCAGTTTACTTCGTATTTCTGGAGGGCAGTGCAGAGTGGGTTGGGGACCCGGGTAGAGCTCAGCACAGCCTTTCATCCGCAGACCGAAGGACAGTTGGAGCGGACGGTTTAGATCCTAGAGGACATGCTCAGAGCATGTATGATTGACTTTGGAGGGCAGTGGGATCGATTCTTGCCTTTAGCCGAGTTTTCTTACAACAACAGTTATCATTTCAGCATCGAGATGGCTCCATTTGAGGCTTTATATGGCCAGTGATGTCGTTCACCCATCAGATGGTTTGAGCGCGGCCAGGCTAAGTTATATGGTACTGATTTAGTAAAGGATGCCTTGAAAAGGGTAAAGTTGATTCAGGAGCGACTTCGCACAGCACAGTTCAGACAGAAGAGTTACGCGGACCAGGAGGCGCGTGATTTATCATTTATGGTGGGCGAGAAGGTTCTCTTGAAAGTCTCACCGATGAAGGGAATCATGAGGTACGGGAAGAAGGGAAAGTTAAGCATAAGGTTCATAAGTCCATTTAAGGTGTTGAGACGAGTTGGGAGGTTGAATATGAGCTTGCTTTGCCTCACTGTCTATTAGCTTTAATAGGTCAAGTTTGACTTGGGTCAACACTTTTAGTAAACGACCTCAGAATCGGGATTTGATGGTCCAATAGGTTTGTATGATGATTTTGGACTTGGGCGTATGTTCGGATCGGGTTTTGGATGACCCGAGTGCGTTTCGGCGCCTAGAGTTGAAAGTTGGGCTATTAAAGGTTTTAAAGTTCTTAAATTTGGTTTGGAGTAGGTTTTGGTGTTATCGAGGTCCGTTTGGGATTCCGAGCCTGGGAATAATTCTGTATGGTGATTTAAGACTTGCACGCAAAATTTGGTGTCATTTCGAGTAGTTTAAGTATGATTCAGCGCGCTCGGAGTAAGTTGGAAGAAACTAAAGTTCATAAGTTGATTCTATTGGTTTTGGGTTGCGATTCTTAGTTTTAATATTGTTTTCTGTGTTACGAGGGTGCGAGTGAGTCCGTTTTATGTTTACAAACTTTGTTGGAATATTTGGACGGGGCCTCAGTGGCCCCGGATGCCATTCGGATGAGGCACAGAACTCATTTGGACTGGGAAAGAATGGCTAAAGCATCAGAGTTCTGGTGCAATCGCACCTGCGGAGGGCCAGCCGCTGGTGCGAGCTAGCAGAAACAGCCCAGTGTGGGCTGCCCAGTGACCACAGAAGCGAGGAGAGGAGCCGCATCTGCGAAGGCACAGATGCGAGGATGTGACCGCAGAAGCGGGCTGGTGCGCAGGCCTGGGCATGGTCCACATCTGCGAGGCTATGTCCACAAAAGCGGAAGTCGTTGGGACAGTGAGGTCCATTTATTGCAGACTTAGGCCATTTTTGGTTCATTTATTTCACTTATTGGGGCTATTTTGAAGCTTCCTAGAGAGCGATTTCCACCTAGCTATTGAAGGTAAGTAATTCCTATACAATGTAAGTTAAATACATAGATTATGGGTAGATTTTAACATGTAAAATTGTGAGAATTTTGGGTTTAGATGAAAAACCTAGGTTTTGATAAAAATGGGGTTTAACCACGAAAATGGTTATGGGATTGGGTAAAAATTATATATATTTGAGTTCGTGAGGTTATGGGTAATAATTATCTTCAAAATTTGGGAACAATTTTAGGAATCCTCCAATTGGGGTTGGGTAATCACTCTGATAGTCAGATTATGAACTTTTGAACATGTATTGATTAATTTACACAACATTTGACTAGTTTTTGAATTGTTCGACACCGATTTGAGGCTTTAGAGTGAATTTGAGGCTGAAAAGAGAGCTTTGAGACAAGTTAAGTCTCTTGTCTAACCTTGTAAGAGAGAATATACCCCATAGGTGATTTAAACTACTATTTGCTTCTAATTTTGGGGGCTACGTACGCACGAGGTAACGAGAGTCTGTGCATAGCTACTAATTATGCTTATGTCCGGGTAGTTTAGGACCTAAATTATGAAATACTTGTAATGTTTGCACCCTATTTGTTAATTAAAATGCCTAAATTATATTGGAACTTGATAGAGGAATTGTGAAAGACCGACTTCCACTTACTTGAGTTTTGGTGCGGTATTTTACTGTTAATAGAAATTGTGCTTCTTTGCATACTAGCCTTGTAATAGCTTTTAAACCGAATGTTATAAAGTATCCTATCTTATTGTGGAGCGGGCTGAACGCCTCGACAGTAGATAGATGTATCTATGGTTCGTGCCGCTCGACCATCGGCAGTGTACACATTATTCTAGATCGGGCCGTACGACCTCGGCATAATCGTGCGTGAAAATACTTGGAGTTTAATTATATTTGATATTATTTTATGGCTTGAGAGGTTAAAATTTCATATGACAGAAACTGACTTGGGATTTACATTAGTGAAAGAATTATTTATTTCCTGCTTGTTAATGAGTTAATATCATTATGTACATAACTCATGCTTATTTAGAATTTCTGTATTTTTATTGTTAGCCTATAGTAAGTGTCGATGTCGACCCCTCGTTACTACTTCTTCGAGGTTAGACTATATACTTACTGGGTACATGTTGTTTATGTACTCACGCTACACTTCTGCACTAATCGTGCAGTATCTAAGGCAAGTGCATCTGGCGGTCATATCGGCACGCACCCTCGTTACTCTAAGGCCTAGTGGTGAGCTGCTTCCTGAGCCGTCCTGCAGCACCTAGAGTCTCTCTTTTGCACTTATTTTCTATCTATTTTTATTTCGAACAGTAGTTAGAGTTTTTTATAATCTATTAGTTGCTCATACACGTGTCACACCAGGTGTTGGCATACATACTAGTAGACTTTATGATTTTTGAGTACTAATATCACTATGATTGCCACTCAGTTGTCTTCGTTTTATTTATTAAATTTTCTACTCCTTGATTTCTTAACAAATAGAATTTAGTTACTTGGAAACTTATTAAAAAGAGAAATAACATAGGTTAGTTCATTGTTGGCTTGCCTAGCGGTGACGTTGGGCGTCATCACGGCCTATAGGGGAAATTGGGTCGTGACATTTTAACTTCTTCATCCACCAGCATCGGGGATTCCATCTGCGGTGGCCCATCCAAAAAGAACAAGTATAAAAAATCTGATGCTAGACTTCCTACTACAAACACAATCATCCCTTCTCAGTTGTCTTTCGAAATGTATCTTCATGTTCAGAAGGAATATTTTGACCCTGATAACGATAGAAAGAGAGTTGTTGGTAAATATCCTTCTTCTATTCGCCCGGCCAGTATTTTTGTTGTAAAAGAGGATTGTTGCTGGAATAACATTGAGGTTTTATCCCCTCGTGAAATGGAGATGATTTTATTCATCATACCTGGGTATATTTACGTCTACACATACCCTTTTATTTTAAGACTTGGTAAGGAAATAGACCCAATTATCTTGGAGTTCTGCCAGAACTACCAAGTTTGTTTGGCTCAAGTTGGCTGGAAATATGGCACAAAGTGGTTTGCCTTTGATTCCTGCATTTCCAGGCTCAAGAAAACTTTACTCTTGCACATATGATCAATCTCTATGCCCCTAATATTTTCCGTGGAGGCGTGATCAAACTCAGCAAACGCGATCACTATGTCATCGTCACCAGTGTAGATGACGACAACAATCGTGGTTGGATGGAAAGATTTGTTGTTGTTGCTCCCGAGGATATTTGACCAGCATCAACATCTCTCATTCCCGAAGCATGGAACTATACTCCTAAGCTTTCTCAAAATATCACTCTTTTACTATTTCATGGTATTTACTCTTTTAATTAAACTTTTCCTTCTTTCTAGTTTAGCCACCCTTTGGGTTCCTCTGGCAATTAAGAACCTAAATCAATGAGTTCAGAAAATTTTGGATACTTCTACAGCAGATTTCCGTATGTGGAAGGAAATTTCACTCAGGAAGAACTGGAAAGGCAAGAACCATGGTGAGGAAAAAACTTTCCCTTTCCTTTCTTAACTTTTATCTCCATACAATAGCTAATTATTGATTTCTTATATGACAGGCCTTCCGAAGGGATCTTCTATCTGTCCCACCGTCGAGGTTTCACATGACCCAAATGTGTACAAAAACGGCTTCAAGAGTCCCTTAACCGGAAGAGGGCTCGTGATACCGCTCTTGCTTCCGGTGAAGGTGCATCCTCCCTCTGTCTCCATCCCAAGGAGAAAAAACCAAAAAGAAATCATACCTCTAAGACTGAGGCCAAGGAAAAGACCCTAGTTACAGAAGAGATCTCGGAAGGACCGGCCACAGTGGTCCTTGATGAAGATGAAATCGAGGACGATAATGAGACGATTTTTCTTCAGGGAAGAAGAAAAAGAAGAACTCCCATAGCTCAATCGGACGACATAGAAGAACTCTTTCAGGAGTTCAAATTGGTTGAGAATGCTGAATAACATTTTCGAGCTCCGGTTGTCGCCTCCAATCAAAAGGGTTCCACTTCCGAGTCTCCTTCAACTTCTAATACATCACCATCTCCTGCCTCACCACCGTTCCCCACTAAACAAGAATAAAATGTGCACTCCCCAGATCACCCTATCAGGGGAACATAGAAAACGCCTTCCCAACATCCATCTGGAACCCTAATGGTAAGTGTAGTGTTACTTTTTCAGTTTTGGATGAATGCCATTTTGCTCTCCAAATTGGTTGGGTAGCCAGCTACTTGAAGCCTCTGGCTTCAGATAAAGATATGAGGTAAATGGATGCTCACTCTGTTGAATGCCTGATCAAGAACAACATCCATCTTGCTTCTCAGGTATCATTTTATCTTTCTCTCCGTCATTTATATTTGTTAAACACCATCATTGATAACTTTAATTTTTAACTTTACAGGCTAACCTTCTTGTCTCCAAGGGATTACCAAAGATGATCCTGGACAAAGAAGTGCCTAGAACTGAACAAGATCAACTTGTTGAGCTCCTCCCCGCTCTAGAGGCAAGGCCTGCTCACATGGGTGATTGAAGCCCGGTTGGAGAAAACGGAGAAAGACAATATGGCCCATAGTCAAGAGGCCACTCGGTTACATGTTGAGCATGCTGAATTGAAGATCAAGTGGGAAGAACTGCAGGATGCCGTGACTTTAGCAGTCGAACGCGAGTCTACTTCTATGGAAAGTAATAACATTCTAGAGCGAACTTATGTTCTAAAATCGAGGAAGCTACTACGGTCGAAGATAAGAGGGCAAGAAGAAAGGCTCAAAAGGTCATGGAGCAAAACCACGAACATGCGAAGACCAATACTGACCTTTCCGGGGCCTATGAAATCTTGAAGGTTGATAACAAGCAATTGCAGTCAAAAATCCAAAAACTGCAGGCCAGACTCTGTGATCAAGAAGACATCTACTTGCTTGAAAAAACCCATGATGTTTGTCATAAGAGGAGGAAGACCTTGAAGGATACCAAAAATGGCATTTCTAATATAGACGACTGCATTGACGAAGCCCTTGCCTTGGAGACAACTACCTTTGAGAACATTCCTGCCCGATCCACTGCTTGAAGCTCCTCGAGCACCTCCTCTGAGTCCTCAGAAACTGAGGAAGATGTTAACAATGATGATGAAAATAAGGGCGAAGGTGCTGAACTTGAAGTTGAGCAACCTTCATCTTCAAAAGATGCAGCAAAGACTTCCAATCCTTCAATATCTGCTAATACAAAAGAGTGATATATTTTTTGTTGTTCTTTTTTTTTATTTATCCTTTGTCATTATCCCGGAGTCTCTATTGGGTCTGGGATTTTGAAATAAAAGATATCCTTTTTACTTAACTTCTGTGCAAAAGATATATTTTCTAATCTTTTATTTTCTATTGAAAAAGTCTGAAAATGTTTCACATCCAGTTTACTTTAACACCGGATATTCATACTTTCGGTTTATAACCTTTAATTGTGAATGCTTCATAAGAGAGGGACCTTATATATTTACGATTCTCTTGAAGATGATGTGTCCTATTCATTCTAGCACTTGCATTTAAAGTTTAAGTAACATTCAAATGAAAGAAAAACTATGTCAGTTGCACAAGAAATAAGATAAACACGAAAGGACTGTTTATTTCTTTTATTTTCAAAAGTACATTTACATAAGCCAAAAAATGTATACATTCGCTTAAATAAATAAAACTGCCAATACATGTGGTTGATTTGTACTTATTATTTCTACAGGGCTGGATATATAGTCCTCGGTCTTGACTCAAAGTCTTGCATAACAACTAAACTTTTTAAGTTGAAGATATATTCTCGGTTCTAGCAGCCTCCGGTATCATTTTGTTTTCATATTTTCCATTTGCCTTAGCTCGATGAGTGGTTAGATGGCTATATGATATGTATCATGTGACTGTGAGATGTGCTCAGATGGGTTGAATGTGACGGGAAGAGTTTGCTTGAGATGTGAGAAGAACTATTAATGCTCGATTTATGTGGATGTTTCGTACAGTCTTGAGTTATAAAGGTTTTTGAGGGAATCATTCATGTTATTTTATTTGTGGAATGAAGTAAATTTTCATGTCTTGTTGATGAGTTCAAACTCTGGAAGATTAAGTGATTGCATAGTAGTTATGACTATGAAAGGGTATAGAGAGATGTAAGTTTGAGGCTAAGTAGGTAGATTATAACCTGCGGGGTAATCTACGGACGTGTGATCCTTATGATGTTGTGTGGAGGCTTTCTTTTCTACCAATGAGCTATAGTCGTGCGATTTGAGTTTGGATCGGTTGTAATAGTTGATTTGACCGTCACGAGGATGGATGCGAGATTTGCAGATGATTTAAGGTATTACATGGTTTGTGTTACATGATCTTATTAAGGATTGAGTTGAATTTTGGTGTGAGATTATGGCAGTAATATAGTATGGGCATTGTGAGTTATCGAGTGTTTTGATTTATGGCTTCAAGACAAGTGGGGGAGTCTACTATCGATGATTTGATTACATGGTTATATGTTGTGTCGGTTTCGATTTGAGGTATACTGTGAATCAGTTATGACTTGCAGAGGCTGGTTTTGAGGATGACTTTAGCAAGAAAATTTCTAGATACAGGTTATATTACACTTTATGGGTATATGGAAATCATGGAATGATTTGAGTTGTTATTTGTGATGGATGTAGTGCGCATGGTATAGAAATTTGCTCGGTTGTGCTAAGGCGGGGTTACTTCTTTGGGTGTTGTTGTACTAATGGGGCACAGGTCGTTCGGCCCATTTGGTCAATGCAGTTGAGATTTGAGCAGGGTGGATGACTCTCGAGAAGATTCTAATAGATTCAAGATTTATATGTAGCAATTGAGAATTTTGCGGATTTGTATATGGCGAGAATATGGGATTTAAGTTGGATGGTATCGAGGCTTGTGGCATCTCTATATCATTATGGATTCTATATTTCAGCGTCAGGAAGGTGAAGGAAATGATTTTGGATTCACAGAAGGTCTCTTCATAGTGGGTGTCTCGGTTTTGGTACTTTTGGGGTGCTTGAGAGGGAATACAGCGGCTTATGGTCCTTAGGGTGGTGTGGTTTTATTCTAGGATCTCGTGGGGTGAGATTTTGTTGAGGATCGTGGTATTATGGCAAGGAGGAGTGTCAACTTGAGGATAATTCGAAAGGAACGTAGAGAAATAGTACAGCTTGGTAATAGATTAGATCAACAAGGTAATAGATATGGTTGGTTCTTTGGGTACCTATGATGTGGTGAGTCTCCACAGGTGTTTTGTGGCAATAATCTTGGGTTTGGCAACCTGTGCGGCTTGGTTGAGTTAGAGATATTCAGTTCTGATGGATTGGTAATGTACAAGTGGGTTTCGAAGAGTTCTCGATGGTTTTTACCACGGTTTGAGATGGATATTTCCTACCGGCGTGAGGAGCATGTTGCGTATTGTTATTTGCTCCTGGATAGGATCAAATGGAAGATTTCTGACTGATCGGGTATGTATCCTGCTAGACTCAGAGTTGATTATGAGATTCTTGTACTTTTATGATGGCATGATAGATGCGGTGTGTGGTGTGGGATTGAGATTTGCAATTGCAAGGTCATGGTTCAGGTTTGAAGGGAAGGTCATAAATTCTTAGACAACATGGACGGTTTCAGATGTCTAGATGAATGCTATTACTACTTGGTATTGCCTGAGAAGGGTGCGCATTTCAGAAGGCGCATTGTATTTTGACTTATGGATGCTTCATTGGTATTGTGGTATTCACCTAGTTGATCGACAGCTAATATTCAGATTTTGCTATGTGGCACGGGAGCATTGTAGAAGTATTCCTCGTGGGATGATCGTGTATGGCAGACGAGTTAGGCATTCGGGCGGTGGAGTTGGGATCGGATATGGATTTGGAGAACGGGGGTTCTTAGGAACAGATTGTTTTGTGGTTGTGGACTGTGAAAATGTGGCCAAAGCTAGCCAGAGGATGGTATGTGTTATGGTTAGGTCATTGTGGACTTTCGGAGGGTTATTTGTCTATTTGTGGGTGACCAGAGTGGATTTGGGTTCCATTGACAGGCCCAATGAGGATGTGTATTCTATACCAGAGAGGATTTGGGGTCCATTGGCAGGCCCAATGAGGACATGGGTTCGATATTGCTAACCCTCGCAATTGGGAACAAAGCCTAGCAATTGCGGCACTGAAAGCTTGAGGGCCTCTTCGCAAATGCGAAGGTTGGATCGCATTTGTGATCACTGTAGCCCTCGCAATTGCGACACAATCATCACAATTGCGATCCTAGCCCATCCCAGAAGACTTCGCAAATGCGAAAACTGGGTTCGCAAATGCGAACTCAGCAGGCTTGGCCTGACTTCGCAAATGCGAACAAAATACTCGCAAATTCGAGATCAGAGGCCTGCAGAAAATCAGCAACTCTAACATTTTCAACAACACTCCTCTAAGCGTCCGAAACTCACCCGAGCCCTTGGGGCTCCAAACCAAACATTCACACAAGTCTAAAAACATCATACAAACTCACTCGCGCAATCCAAAACACAAAAATAACATCTAAAACTATGAGTTGAACTCTAAAACGCATGATTTTCGAAGAGAATTTCAAGAACTTCTAATATTACAACTACGCGTCCGATTCATATCAATTCAACACCGAATGACACAAGATTTTGCAGACAACTTCTAAATGCCATAACGGACCTATTCCATGTCCCAAAATAAATTTCCGAGCTCAATAGCTAAAAGTCAACCTACGGTCAAACCTTTCAACTTAAAATTGCCAAATTTCGGCAAATCAACACAAATCAACCTACGGACTTTCAAAATCAATTTCGGGAATATGCCCAAGTCCAAAATCACGATACGAAGCTATCAGAGTCATAAAAACACAGTTCCGGGGTCGTTTTCACAAAAGTTAAAGTTTGGTCAATATTTTCAAATTAAAGCTTCTAAGTCTAGAATCAAGGGTCCAAATCACCCGAAAGCCTCCTGGAACGAAATTAATCAACCTCGCAAGTTATAAAAGCATAAAGTCACATATGTGAAACAAATAAAGGGGTAACGGGGCGCAATTACACAAAATGACCGATCGGGTCATTATATTTTTCCCCTCTTAAAACAAATGTTCATCCTCGAACGTGAATAAGGACATACTTGAAATGGTGAATAGATGAGGATAACGACTCCGCATGTAGTTCTCGGTCTCCTATGTCGCCTCCTCGACTGAATGACCCCTTCATTGAACCTTCACTGAAGAAATATCCTTTGACCTCAACTTCCAGATCTGCTGGTCTAAGATGGCCACCAGCTCCTCAACATCAGACAAATCCTTGTCCAACTAGACTGAGATGAAGTCTAACACATGAGACGGATCACCGTCATACTTTCGGAGCATAGAAACATGGAATACTGGATAAACTACAGCTAGACTAGGTGGTAGTGCAAGCTTGTAGGCCACCTCTCCAATCCTCTCAAGAAACTCAAAAGGTCCGATATACCTAGGGCTCAACTTGCCCTTTTTCCCGAACCTCATAACACCTTTCATAGACAAAACCCGGAGCAAGGCCCGCTCCCCAACCATGAATGCAATGTCGCGAACCCTCCGATCTGTATAGCTCTTCTATCTAGATTGGATTGTGCGGAGCCGATCTTGAATCAATTTAACCTTTTCCAAATCATCCTGAACCAAGTCTGTACCCAATAGCCTAGCCTCGCCCGGCTCAAACTAACCCACCGAAGATTGACACAGCCTCCCATACAAGGCCACATACAGAGCCATCTGAATGCTCGACTGGAAGCTGTTGTTGTAGGCAAACTTTGCAAATGGCAAGAACTAATCCCAAGAAACCCAAACTCCATCATAACCGCATGAAGCATATCCTCCAATATCTGAATAGTGCGCTCGGACTGTCTGTCCGTTTGAGGGTGAAATGTTGTACTCAACTCAACCTGCTTGCCTAACGCACGCTGCACGGCCTTCCAGAATCACGATGTAAACTGTGTACCTCGATCAGAGATGATGGATACCGCAACGCCATAAAGTCTGACAATCTCACTAATATAGACTTGAGTCAGCTGCTTTGAAGAATAAGTAGTCACCACTGGAATGAAATGGGCCGACTTGGTCAACCTATCCACAATCACCCAAACTGCATCGAACTTCCTCTGAGTCCGTGGGAACCCAACAACAAAATCCATAGTAACCCGCTCCCATTTATACTCTGGAATCTCTAGCCTCTGAAGCAATCCACCTGGCCGCTGATGCTCATACTTCACCTGTTGACAATTTAGGAACCGAACTACATACTCCAGTATGTACTTCTTAATTCTCCTCCACCAATAGTGCTGCCTCAAGTATTGTTACATCTTGGCAGTACCCGAATTACCGCGAACTATGAGCCTCCTGGAGAATCAACTCACGTAAACCATCTACATTTGGCACGCATAGCCTGCCCTGTATCCGTAACACACCGACATCCTCAATAGTGAACTCCTTGGCATCGCCGTGCTGGACCGTGTCCTTGAGGACAAGCAGATGGGAGTCGTCATATTGACACTCTCTGATGCGATCATATAGAGAAGACCGTGAAGCCACACAAGCCAAAACTCGACTTGGCTCTTAAACATCCAATCTAACAAACTGGTTGGCTAAGGCCTAAACCTCCAATGATTATGGCCTCTCCACTACCGGTAGATATGCTACACTACTCAAACTCTCCGCTTTTTGACTCAAGGCATCGGCCACCACATTGGCCTTCCCGGAATTATATAAAATGGTGATATCATAGTCCTTAAGCAACTCTAGCCATCTCCACTGCCGCAAGTTAAGATCCTTTTGTTTGAACAGATGATGTAGACTCCGGTGGTCGATAAAGACCTCACAAGGAACACCATACAAATAATGCCGCCACATCTTCAATGCATGAACAATAGTTGCCAACTCCAAATCCTGGACTGGATAATTCTTCTTATGAGTCTTCAACTGTCGAGACGCGTAGGCAATCACCCAACTGTCTAGCATCAACACAGAGCCAAGGCCAACACGCAACGCATCACAATACACAATATAAGACCCCCAGCTCGTAGGCAACACCAATACTGCGGCTGTGATCAAAGCAGTCTTGAGCTTTTGAAAGCTCTCCTCACACTCCTCAGTCCACCGAAACGGAGCACCCTTCGGGGTCAATCTGGTCATAGGTGTAGAAATAGATGAGAAACCCTCTACAAATCGACGGTAATACCCAGCCAAACCAAGAAAACTCCGGATCTCAGTAGCTGAGGACGGTCTGGGCCTACTCTACACTGCTTCAATCTTCTTCAGATCTACCTTGATCCCCTCACTCGACACCCCATGACCCAAAAACGCCACCGAATCAAGCCAGAATTCACACTTTGAGAACTTTTCATATTACTTTTTCTCCCTCAAGGTCTGGAGCACAATCCTCAAATGCTACTCATGATCTTCCCGGCTGCGGGAGTACACCAAGATGTCGTCAATAAACACAATGACGAATGAATCAGGATAAGGCTAGAACACATTGTTCATCAGGTGCAAAATGCTACTGGGGCATTGGTCAGCCCGAAAGACATCACGAAGAACTCGTAATGACCATACTGAGTCCTAAAGGTAGTCTTCGGAATATCTGAATTCTGAATCTTCAACTGATGATAACCTGACCGCAAATCAATCTTGGAGAACGCTCTGGCACACTATAGCTGATCAAATATATCATCAATGTGAGGCAATGGATACATGTTCTTCACCGTAACCTTGTTCAACTGACGACACTCTAGGCCAAATGAATCTCTTATGAAGCAACTCATGTAACTGCTCCTTTAACTCCTTTAGCTCTGTTGCGTCCATGCGATGGGTTGAGTGACCGATAATAAGTCAATGCCAAACTCGATATCCATGTAGGGCGGCATGCTCGGAAGATCTACTGGGAATATATCTGGAATGTCCCTCACTACCGGAACTAACTCAATAGTAGGAGTATCAGCACTGACATCCGGCACAAAGGCTAGATAAGCATTACACACCTTCTCCACCATCCGTTGAGCCTTTAGAAATGATATAACACTACTAGGAACATAATCTAATGCACCCCTCCACTCTAATCATGGTAAACCTGGCATAGCCAGCGTCACAGTTTTGGCGTGACAATCAAGAATAGCATGATAGGGCGACAACCAGTCCATGCCTAAGATAATATCAAAGTCTACCATACTAAGTATCAACAGATCAACTCTGGTCTCAAAACCACCAAGAACAACTAAACACGACCGTTACATACGGTTAATAACAATGAGATCTCCCACAGGTGTAGACATATAAACAGGAGAACTCAAGGAATTACGGGATATACCCAAATGTGGAGAAAAGTAAGATGATACATAGGAATAAGCGGAGCCCAAATCAAATAAGACCGATGCATCTCTATGAGAGATTGGAACAAAACCTATAATGACTAAGTCTGAAGCAACTGCCTATGTCCTAGCATGAAGAGCATACTATCTGGCCTGGCCTTCCCTCTAGGGCGACCTCTACCTGCTCGACCTCTACCTCTAGCTGGCTCAGAGGATAGAACGGCAACTGGGGCAGCAATCATGGCCTGAGAAGTCTGCGAACCTGATTGAATCCATGGAGCTTGAGTAGTTTGAGAAGGTGCACCCCTACTGAGTCTGGGGCAATCGCTGACCATGTGGCAGGTATCACCTTACTCAAAATAAGCTCTCGGAGGATGTGGAGGCCGGAACTGGCTCGGGCCTGGTTGGTTGGACTGACAGCTGAAGGCACTCCATGTAGGAGGTGCACTAGAAAGTGGCTGAGAAAAGTGTGCAACCTAGGACCTCGATACAACCGGAGCACCACTAGTAGTTAGAAGTGATGAATGAATTGGGGAGGCTTACTTAGCCCCTACCATGACAGGCTGAAGTTGCAGCGTGACCACCACTAAATCTCTATGTGCCACGAGGCCTCTTGGCCTCCCTATCCTCTCTATCACGGTCTCGCATACCTTCCAACCTCTGTGCAATCTCAACCACCTGCTGATACGGAGTGTCTGACTCCAACTTCCTGGCCATGTTGTATCTAATACTCTTGTTGAGCCCCTCGATAAATTGACGTACTCACTCCCTGACTATGGCAACCAAGGCTGGTGCATGCCTAGACAAACCCTTGAATTGTACAGCATACTCCGACGCTGACATAGTACCCTGGCACAACCGCTCGAACTCCGCGTGCCAAGAATCTCGAAGTGTCTGAGGAACAAACTCTCTCAAGAAACAATTATGAAAACGGATCCCATGTAAGTGAAGTTGCCTCGGCTGGGCTACCCACCTCGTACGCCCGCCACCACTGATATGCCGCTCCCTTCAGCTGGAACGTAGTGAAGGCAACCCCACTCGTCTCCACAATGCCCATAGTGCAAAGAATACGGTGACACTCCTCAAGAAACCCATGCGCATTCTCTGAAGCCAAACCACTGAAAGTAGGAGGGTGGTACTTCTTGAACCTTTTGAGCCTAAGTTGCTCCTCCTCAGATGCGAATGCCCTAACCACGGGCTAAACTAGAGTAACAGGTTGTACCGGTATGACCTCTGGGACCTGATCAACCTGGACCCACTACTCTGGGATACGGGCCGCTAGAGTCTGTGCTCCTCCCCCAGCCTGGGATGTGGCTGGTGCAAGTGGGATCAACCCCGCCTGAGTTAAGGTGATGAGCATGCTCATGAACTTTGTAAGGGTCTCCTGAAGTGCTGGGGCGGTAATAGGTGCCTCGGGTGTTAGACCCCCGACTACAGCTACTAGTGGCTCCTCTGTCATAGCTCGGGCAGGTGCTCTGGTTGCACCCCTTGCCCGTCCTCGGCCTCTTCCTCTATCCCTGCCCCGGCCTCGCACGGCTCTAGCAGGAGGCGTGAGTGTCTGATCGTCGGATCCTGCAGTGCGTGTCCTCACCATCTGTGAGAGAATAGAATGTCAAAGATTTAGTTTTCGAAATCAACCAATTCGCACGATAAGGAATCAAAGAAGTTAAGTTTTTCTAATAGTTTTGTAGCCTCTCGAAGATAAGTACAGACTTCTATGTACCGATCCACAAGACTCTACTAATCCCGCTTATGACTCGTAGCACCTATGCACCTAGTGCTCTGATACCAACTTGTCACGACCCTAAATTTCCTTCGAAGGATATCGTGATGGCACCTAGTCTCTACGACTAGGTAAGCCTACAAAGAGAAACCACTGAACAGATATATAAATACAAGATATTTAAAGCGACTAAATAATGGATAAAACAGTCTGTAAAAAGAATCTCACAATCTCACACCCCAAAATCGGTGGAACTGAGTCATAAGCTCTATAGAATCCTACTGGAGTGCTACTACATCAATGTCCAAAAAGGAAATACAACAGTAATGAAAAATAAGGGAAGGTGACTCCGAGACCTGCGAACGCGATCAGGCATACCTTGAAGTCTCTGGTAAAAGCAGCTAGAAAAACTCTCTATCTACAGGCACGAGCAGACGTACCGAGATCCGCACATTATGATGTGCAGAAATATAGTATGAGTATACCACAACGATACCCAGCAAGTATCAAGCCTAACCTCAGTAGAGTAGTGACGAGGCCGTGTCAAGACACCTACTAGGATATGAAATAGATAGTATAAAATGAAATACAGATATAAAATGGGAAGTAAGAAAGCAACTAATACGGAACAAGATGATAACATAATCTAAAATCGGGAAAATCAATGGTAGAAATAGCATGAAAGAAACAACTAAAGGACTACAATGACCGCGTACGGACAACAATTTGATATAACACTAAAGGATGAAACAACAGATATAATTGTCCACCGAAACACTTTGCAACATGAAACAACAACAAAAATCACATCGAGGTACCGCCTCGTGTATATTAAAATCAAAATCGAGAAATCGCCTCGTATATCCAAGAATAACAATCGAGGTACCGCCTCATATTCACCTTCCTCAATTTCAATCATAATCATTCCTTATGCCTCCGCGTGAGCCTTACATTTGAAAATAGATTTTTAAAATAGTTTTCCCGAAATAGCTAAATGCACTTTAGCCAACCTTATGATGTTGCGTGGCTTCACGTAGTTCCCCTACAAGCAACACGCACATAAGTCCCACCTTATACCGCCGCATGCACATCAACCCAAGCCTTATACCGCCGCATGTGCATCAACATTATTTCTCAATAACAATATCGCACCACAAGTACCCACACATCACAACTTGCCAACAACAACAAAAGCAATATTTTCACAACAATAACCCATGGCTCCAACACAACGTATACGAGAATATCAATAACAATAATGGATGGAAAATGCTCAATAGGGTAGATATTTCAACAATAACCAATATCGCCTTAACGTATTAACAAGTTTCACAACCTCTGCATCAAATAACTCAACAATGGGAAAAACAACGTGTAACAACAATACTAGATAAGACTAACTCACAATAAAGGAAACAATCTTCAACAATGAGTATCAAATAACGAAAGTCAACAAATAAAAGGGCAACATGAATAATTAATTCAACAATGATAATTAACAATGAAGAGATAACATGTGACAATAAAGGGGCAATAGGTTCAACTAAAGCATGGGAGAAATTTAGCAAGTAAGATGTAGGACAATTACTAAACAATTCAACTAAAGAATTTAAGGATAGTCTAACACAATTAAGTATGATTTAACTATGAGAATCTTGAACATAATATGGCATTTCAATTCAAGTATGGAAATAGTCTAAGTAGCCTAAACCGGTCAAATACTACATACAACCAGTGTACCCACTCGTCACCTTGCGTACACGGATTTCACTTAGTACAATTGAATCAAACAATACCAATCCTAAGGGGTAGTTCTCTCACACGAAGTTAGGAAAGACACTTACCTCAAATAGGCCAATTCACAACTTGAAAATAGCTTTTTCCTTAAAGTCCGCCTCCACACGGCTCAAATCAAATCAAAATTGACTCAATAACATAAAACAATGCTAGGGAATTCAATTACAATAGATAAAGTTAAGATTTTTATACTTTTTTCTAAAACGTCAACAAAAGTCAACCCGAAACACGCCCGGCCGAAACATGAGTCCAATGGTAGATTCCATCTACCCATGACTCCACGAGATCATATATGCGATTAGTTTCAAAATCCAAGTCCAAATCGACTCTCAAAACTCAATTTCTTATTTTTCAAAAACTTGACAAAGTTTCATAAATTTCTACTTTGATTCACATGATTTTGATGTTAAATTCTAAGATAAGTTGATGGAATATGATTATAAATATAGGATCTCTAAACCAAAGTTTATAGGTGAAAATCCCCTCTCTAAGTCGTCTCTTACCGAGTCTAGAGTTCAAAAATAAGAGAATGAACATAAAACTCCCGTCTCCCAACTATTTGAACAGTTGCAGATGTCGCAATTGTGACACGGGTTCGTAATTGCGAACCCTTGCAATTGCGAATAAAGACTCACAATTGTGGCACTGAAATCTTGAGGGCCTCTTCGCAAATGCGAAGATTGGATTGCATTTGTGATCACTGTTGCCCTCGCAATTGCAACACGGTCATCGCAATTGCGATTCTAGCCCATCCCAAAAGACTTTGCAAATGCAAAAACTGGGTTCGCAAATGCGAACCCAGCAAGTTTGGCCTGAATTCGCAAATGCGAACAAAAAGCTCGCAAATGCGGGATCAGAGGTCTGTAGAAAACCAGCAACTCTAACATTTTCAACAACACTCTGCTAAGCGTCCGAAACTCACCCGAGCCCTCGAGGCTCTAAACCAAATATTCATACAAGTTTAAATATATCATACAAACTCGCTCCCGCGATTAAAACACAAAAATAACATCTAAAATTACGAATTAAACTCTAAAATGTATGATTTTCAAAGAGAATTTCAAGAACTTCTAAAATTACAACTACGCGTCCGCTTCATGTCAATTCAACTCTGAATGACGCCAAATTTTACAGACAAGTTCTTAATGCCATAACGGACCTATTCCAAGTCCCAAAATAAATTTTCCAGCTCAATAGCTAAAAGTCAACCTACGGTCAAACCTTTCAACTTAAAATTACCAAATTTCGGTAAATCAACACAAATCAACCTACGGACTTTCAAAATCAATTCCGGGCATACGCCCAAGTTCGAAATCACGATACAAAGCTATCGGAGTCGTAAAATTATAGTTTCGGGGTCGTTTTTAGAAAAGTCAAAGTTTGGTCAACATTGTCAAATTAAAGCTTCTAAGTCTAGAATCAAGGGTCCAAATCAATCCGAAAGCCTCCCGGAACGAAACTAATCAACCTCGCAGATCATAAGAGCATAAATTCACATTTGTGATGCAAATAAAAGGGTAATGGGGGTAATTACATAGAACGACCGATCGGGTCATTACATTAAAAGTCATCTTTTGTTTACCATATGTTGTCTTTATTTTGTTAGTATTATGTTTATTTTGTTAGTATTATGCTGACTTCAATTATGCAGTTCTTCTATAATTTTAAATATTCAGCATGACTGTTTTCTCATTTTTTTTTATACTATAACACTATACAATTGAATTCTGAATTAGAGCAACAGTGACTATGGTTACAAATGCTTCACGTCGCAAAGTTGTTAAACATATGCTTTGTTAAACATATGCTTTCCTTGGTAGGGTTAGTAGATTCTTGTTAATTTCATAGTGTACACCTACAAAAATTAGTATTATTAGTGATAGAGATAATAGCAACTGACATTAGAAAATTTTATTGTGTATATGTAAATCATAATAGAAGAATATAAGTTGAATAGTACGAATAAATTTGTACTTGACCAATAAAAGGACATAAAAATAAAGAATATGTATGTGGTGAGTAATACAAAAGTTCAATGAAAAATGGGAGGGATAAATTATTGATCAAACACTACAAGAAATTACGGCATTTGCAACAACTTTTAGTGGCGACCACTTAAGGTACTACAAAAGGTACAATTTTAGGAGCGACCAAAAAGCGTCGCCACAAAAAGTAGAAGCTTTAGTGGCGACCCATATAGTCATTACAAAAAGTAAGATATTAGCGGCGTCTTTATATAGATCGCCCATAATGTATGATAAGTTTTTATTTTTCCTAGAAACAAAATTTGGCTGAAGAGGCATTTGTAGCAACCCATCAATAGTTGCTACTAAATATCTATTGTGGCGACTTTGTCGACTAGTTCTCTTGATTAAAATTAAAAAATTAATAAATAAATATCATATTTTATTGCTTAAGAGAACCGTACGTTTCTTTATTTCTCTCATTTCCCCAAACCCATCTTCCCCATTCTCCTAAAACCCTAGAGCCGTGACAGCTCCCCATTGAGAATCTCATTTTCCCAAATCATTTATCCCGTTCTCCTAAAACCCTTATTTCTAGCTTCAAGCCTTTAATCTCACTCAAACCCATGTCTCTCTGTCTATATCTCAAAATCGGGTTTGTTGAAGAAGCTTTTGAGTTGAGATATGAAAGTAGAAATTGGAAGAAAACTATTTATCTTTGGAGAAGGTATCTTCAGAGGATCAAGAAGCGGCCTCATGCTATTTCCCTCATTTCTTCGGAGATTCGTAACTTGGTGAAGGTTTTCTTTTTTACCTTGCATTTTTAGTTTGTATTTTATTTCTCATTTGTTTTTCTTTGTTATGGTTGTGTCTGTTAGAATCAGTCAGCTATATTTTACTTGTACTTGGGCTTTGACTGCTTTGGGCTTAATTATTTGTATTGGGTTGTAGCTAGGTTTATATTATTTTATACCATTTCTTTTCATTTGTAGTGAGTTTCGGGTCAGTTAAATATTTTGGATCTTATATAAGTAATAGAAGCTTCTAAAGGAAGCACGACGATCATTTTTGATTAAATCAATTTTCTCTCTTTGTGTGAGACGATTTTTCTCGTGTGTTGAGTTTTGAATTCTTCAGATCCTAACATGGTTCCAGAGCAAATGGAAATCACCTAGTTTTCATCTGTGTGTTTGAGTTTCATGGTTATTCCTCCTCATTATGTGTTGTTTGCAGTTGGACGAATCCCTAAGCTCGTCTTCATTCTGTTTTTGTTTCATTTTCTATCAATTTAAGATCATAATCTGGTTGTAGTCAGAGAGTAGATTGAATTTCCCTTCTTAGCTTCATGTACGAGCATATCAATGACTGAATTCAGGAGTTTTTGGCATTTTCTGAAACTTTAACGAAGATATTTCATGGCAAATTCCGATCAACACCTCACTTTTTAAGGAATCTTCCTTGTGAATTGGTAATAGTTTTTTCAGAAATCCTTTTGGTTGAGCAGTATAGTTGTTTGATTTCTTTAATTAGTTATGTCTCATATTGTTGGTTTACAATAGGTGATGTAAGTGACCACGATGAACAGTCTAACCACAATCAATCTCTGTTATTTGAAGATGAACTTATTTTCCCCCTTCTCATCCTTTCTATTTGCATCCATCTGATAATCACGGGGTTATGTTAGTTGCTAAACAGTTTAACGGGACATGTTTTGGTGCTTGGAGGAGGAGAATTATTATCGCACTTTCTGCGAAGAAGAAAATATGTTTTATCAATGGTAGTTATACTCGACATCCTATTGATTCTCCACTCTTCGACCAATGGGAACAGTGTAATCATATGGACATTAGTTGGATTCTTAATTACTTAGATCCAGACATTTCTCAAAGTGTCATATATTCCAAAACTGCCAAAGGACTTTGGGATGAATTGAGCCAACGTTATGGTCAATCCAATGGTGCTCGTATGTATGAAGTTCAGAAGGATCTGAGCTTAGTTTTCCAGGGTTCTTATGATGTGAGTGGGTATTTCAACAAGGTTAAGAGACTTTGGGATGAGATGGAATCTTTAAACATTGAATTTTACTGTGTTTGTGAATGCAATTATGGGGGTAAGCATAAGACGATAAAGAGGGACCAGAACTTGAAGTTAATGCAATTTTTAATGGGCTTAAATGAAATCTTCAATAATGCTAGAGGAAACATCTTAATGATGGAGCCACTGCCTAATGTGAGCAAATCTTATTCTTTGGTTATCTAGGATGAGAAACAAAGAGGTATTCAGAATTTGAGTCTGTTTCAATCTGACTCAGCCTCTTTCTTTTTTGGATCTAATTACAATCCTAAGCCTTCTTTCAACAATTCTAAGCCCTCTTTCACCAATTCCTCATTCAACAATTCTAAAATCACTTACAATCCTCAGTCCCAAAGATATAATTTCACCGGTCAGAATCAAAATCAAAATGTGAGTTATGATGCAAAAGGGGTTCCAGATCCTAGGAAGTTATTCTTCAGGTATTGCAAAAAGAATGGATATGTGATAGAATAGTGCTACAAACTACATGGTTATCCCCAAAACTTCAAGTTTGGCAATAAAAATGTTAGAATTGTTGCCACCACATACTTGAATAATGAGACTAAAGCTGACAATACCTCTGAGAGTTCAAGTACATCCACCACCATAACTACAGATCAGTACAAGCAGTTGATGAACATCCTTCAAAATGTGCAAGTTGTTGATGAAGTCCATAATCAGTTCCATACTGCCTCCGCAAATTTTGTAGGTATACTTGCTTGTTTCTATCATATAAGTTGTGTTTCTTGTTCATGTTCTAAGTCTTATTTGGATCTTGATTCTTGGATTATAGACTCTGGAGCAATAGACCATATGACCTCTAATAAAACTTTTCTTACTAATGTAGTTGACTTACCAATTTCTATTCTTGTCACTTTGCCTAATGGATACAAAGTTAAAGTAACTTCTACTGGTACATTTCAGATTAATTCATTTGTCTCCCTATCCAAAGTACTATACTTACCAACATTTAAGTACAATCTCATTTATGTATGCAAACTTACTTTTGACACATCTTAGCTCTTAACTTTCTCTTCAAATGCATGTTTCCTACAGGGCCCTTCTCTGAAGAAGCCATTGGGACTTGGTAAAATGGCTAGGGCTCTACTTGCTCAACTCCAACACTCTCAGTTCCACAGAATCATAGTCTGTTTGTTCTACTGTTTCCTTTCCACTCTCAATTCATGTAAATAATGTCATTGTGAATAAGTCTCACATTTTATGGCACAATAGACTGGGACACCTTCCGTTTTCAAAATTACAAAAAATCACTTTTATCAATGTTCCATCTTGTGATAGACAACCTTTCATTTGTGATGTATGCCCACTTACTAGACAACAAAGATCCCCTTTTTCCAAATAGTCATTCCCATGCAGTAGAGGTACCTGGACCCACATTCTAAACAATAAAGGAAATGCACTTTCTATTTTAAAATCATTCTTTTCAATGGTTGAGACTCAATTCAACCTTAAAATTAAACCCATTAGAACATATAATGCCCTAGAACTTGGTACTAGCCTTGAAGCCACCCAGTCTTTTCAATCCAAAGGAGTTTTACACCACACCTCGTGTCCATATACACCTCAATAAAATGGTGTAATCGAGAGAAAACGCAAACACCTCCTAGAGACTGCTAGGGCACTCTTATACCAGTCCAAACTACCATTTCATTTTTGTGGGGATTGCATACTCACAACTACCTACTTAATAAACAGATTCTTAGTTCTATATTATCTGGGAAAACTCCATTTGAAGTTTTATATGGAGTCCAATCTTCATATAGTCATTTGATGAGTTTTAGTTGCTTATGTTATACCGTGGTGCCCAAGCCTCTAAGAGACAAACGTTCTCCCAGATCTACACCTTATATTTTTCTTGGTTATCCTCCTGGCAAAAAAGCATACAAGCTGATGCAACTTTCTGACAAGAAGATCTTCACTTCTAGAGATGTTATTTTCCATAAAAATATCTTTCCTTATTCTAAGTCCTCTTCCCCTAAGACCTTGTTCCCTAATATTCCTAATTCTTCTGTCTTTGACCCTCCTGTTTCTACTAATATCTCCCCTAATACTTTTTTTCACTAAAACACTTCTTCCCCATACCAGACTATTTTTGCACCATCTTTTTCTTCACAGTCTTCATCTTCCTCTACACCTGATCTCGCCCCTATACTTCCTTCTTCTCCAAGTCTTGCAGCTGACTTTCCTACTTCTCTTTCAATTCATGCCCCTGACATTCCTCCCAAATATCCTTTTAGGAAATATCACCAACTCTCTTACTTAAAGTATTATGTATGTAGTGCTGCTTTTTCTTCTTTACCTATCACTTTGACTTCTATTCTTATTTTTCCAAAGTCTGTTTGCTTTAGTAGTCTAAGTTCATCTAATCGGGGTCTCCTAAAGGCTTTAGATAATGTTCATGAACCAACAATTTATCAGCAGGCATCAACGCACCCTGCTTGGCAGGAAGCAATTGTGAAAGAATTTGAGGCCCTTGAGGCTAATGCAACTTAGGACATTGCACCCCTTCCCCGTGGTGAGAAGACAATTGGAAATAAATGGGTTTACAAAATTAAACATAAGGCGGATGGGAGTATAGAAAGGTTTAAGGCAAGGTTAGTTGTGTAAGGGAATACTCAACAAGAAGGGGTTGATTACACAGAAACGTTTTCCCCGGTTGTTAAGATGACTACCATTAGATCACTCATAGATGTTGTTGTTAAGAAGGGTTGGGATATGTTTCAATTAGATGTAAATAATGCTTTATTGTGTGGGGACTTATATGAAGAGTTATACATGAGAATTCCTCAAGGTTTGGTGGTTTCTAGGGATAATATGGTATGCAAATTGAAGAAGTCTTTGTATGGTTTGAAACAAGCTTCCTGGCAATGGTATTCCAAGTTAAGTGATTTTCTTATGTCCATGGGCTATTCAGTTTCTAAAAATGATTATTCACTTTTCATTAAGTCTGTTAATGGCCTTATTACTATTATAGTTGTTTACATTGATGACATTCTGTTGAGTGGCAATGATGCACAGGAAATGTCTTCTCTTAAACTCCTTCTGGACAAACAGTTCAAAATTAAAGATTTGGGCCATCTTCATTATTTTCTTGGTTTGGAGGTGTTGTCTGAACCTGGAGGAGTCATTGTTTGTCAAAGGAAATTTTCTCTTGACCTTTTATCTGATTTTAACTGCCTAGACTGTCCTCCAGTAGCTAGTCCAATGGATGTTACTGTAAAGTTCAAAGACAATCCTAGCGAGCCCTTGTCTGATCCCACACTTTACAGAAAATTAGTTGGCAAATTGAATTTTCTCACTAATACTAGACTTGATCTTGCTTTCTCTGTTCAGTTTCTCAGCCAATTCATATATGCTCCTTCTACTGTTCATCTTAATGTTGTTTATCATGTGCTTCGATATGTCAAAGGGACTTTGGGTCAAGGATTACTTATGTCTAACGATCCTGATTTTTTCCTTCAAGCTTATTGTGATTCAGATTGGGCCACCTGTCCCTCTTCCCGGCGGTCCGTTAGTGGTTTTTTTTAGTCTTACTTGGGGGTTCCCTTCTGTAACGACTCGACCGGTCGTTTTGAGTATTACAACCTCGCTTCCCTATTTACTTCTCAAATTGTACTTTACAGTTATTGTGTGACTTATCGTGGCAATTGGTTCGGGTCCGGTGAGGCTTTGGAATGAATTAGAACACTTAGTTCTAAGGTTTAAAGCTTAAGTTAAAATAGTGACCGGATGTCGACTTATATGTAAACGACCTCAAAATTTAATTCTGATGATTTCAATTGTTCCGTATAGTGATTTTGGATTTACGAGCGTATCCGAAAAATTATTTGGAGGTCCGTAGTGGAATTAGGCTTGAAATGAATAAAAGTTGAATTTTTGGGAAGTTTGACCGGGGAGTTGACATTTTGATATCGAGGTCGGAATCCGATTCTGGAAATTGAAACAGCTTCGTTATGTCATTTATGACTTGTGTGAAAAATTTGAAGTCATTCCGGATTGATTTGATGTATTTCAGCACAAGATATAGAATTTGAAAGTTTAAAGTTCATTAGGCTTGAATTGAGGTGTGATTCGTAGTTTTAGCATTGTTTGATGTGATTCGAGGCTTCGACTAAGTTCGTATGATATTTTAGGACTTGTTGGTATATTTGGTTGAGGTCCCGAGGGGCTCGGGTAAGTTTCGGGGTGATTTCGAACCATTTCTAGGCCATTCTTAGTTGTTGGTTTTTGGCCACAGAGGTATGCATCGCGATCGCGGACAAATGGTCGCGATCGCGAAGAGCAATTTTATTGTTTGGTCACTGTAAATCGCGATCGCGGAAGCCTTTTCGCGATGGAGTAGAGGAAAATCCTGTTGCACTGACCCGAATTTGGAAGCTTATATCTCGCAATCTATAAGAAATTTATACATGATCAAAAATTGAACGTTGTAGCCCTTGATGTCTAGTTTTCAGAAATGTAAACCATTTGTCATTTGGAGTTGTGTACAAAAGGTTATGGTAGATACACTATAGGCTGTCTGGGAAGAGTTTGGAAATATCTGTTGTACAAGACTGATTTTGGAAGTTTATATCTAGCAATCTATAAGGAATTAGGAGATGAGTAACAAAGGAAAGTTATAGCCCTTGGTGTCCAGTATTCAGAAAGTTAAACCAATTGCAATTTGGAATTTTGTACAAATAGTTATGACCATTATACTAGAGGCTGTCTGGAAGAGTTGGGGAGTTTGTTCTTTGCGATCGCGAAGCATTTTCCGCGATCGCGAAGAGCAATTTTGGGGCTGAATAATTTTGTGCTTCGCGATAGCGAAGAGTAAATGCCTGGACAGAAGATATATTTTGAGGTTTCGGCCATTTTAACACGTTTGGAGCTATGGAGCTCGGAACGAAGCGATGTTTGAAGCGATTTTCACCATATGGATTGGGGTAAGTGATTTTAACTCGGTTTTGGTTAAATTACACGAAACTATTATTGTTTTTATCAACAAATTAGTGTTTTGGGTTGAAAATAGTAGAAAATTTCATAGACTTTAATTGAGGATTTGAAGGCCGAGTTATGGTCGGATTTGAGTAATTTTGGTATGGTTGGACTCGTGGTTGAATGGGGGTTCAGATTTGGTGAGTTTTATCCGATTTCGAGACGTGAGCCCCACGGATGATCTTTTGGGCGTAATTTTAGATTTTTGGAAAATATTAGTATTTTGATATGGAATTAATTCCTATTATTTTTGTGAGCTGAATCAAATTAATTGTGACTAGATTCGATCTATTCGGGAGTTGTTACGCACATAATGGAATTTCTGGAGCATTGTTTAGCTTGCTCGACATTGGATTCGGCTTGTTCGAGGTAAGTAACTCTTCTAATCTTAGAGTTGAGGGTATGAACCCTGAATATATGTATTTCGTAAATTGTTGGGAGGTGACGCACATGGTAGGTGACGGGCGTGTGGGCGTACACTATAGAAATTATGACATAATTGTTGCTGTGGAATTTTATAGTTAAATGATCTTGGCATTTTCCATGCGATTTTATGAGTTAAAGAAATTGAGCTGAAAAGCATATTAAAAATCATGTTGAGGCTATGTGCCAGTATTATTGGGACTCACAGAGGTCATATTGGTGTGAAATATTTATTTTAAAAAATAAAAATTCATACTCAGTCATATTCATTTCATTGCATATCATATTTCAGTCTCTGTTGTTATTTATTGATACATCATATCATTATTTTAGGCTATTCTCATGACATTGTGAGCCCATGAAAAAGAGACTGGAGAGATTGATGACTGAGGGAGGCCGAGGGCCTGATTGTGAGGATATTTTTGGGATCGGGCTGCACGCCGCAGCAGGCCACGTTGGCTTTATATATATTATTACTATTATATGGATCGGGGTTGACCGCCTGTAGCAAGCCTTATTGTCTTCTTATTGCACGTGAGTTGGCCGTGCAGTACGTGAGTTGGTCGTGTGAATCCTTATATTATTATTGCACGTGAGTTGGCCGTGCAGCACGTGAGTTGGTCGTGCGGATCCTTATATTATTATTGCACGTGAGTTGGCCGTGCATCACGCGAGTTGGCCATGCGGATCCTTATATTATTATTGCACGTGAGTTGGCCGTGCGGATCCAGATCTTTATATTATGGCACGTGAGTTGTCCGAGCAGCACGTGAGTTATCCGTGCTTATAGCGCTTGGGTTGTAGGAGCCCCTCATGAGTCTGTACACCTCCAGTGAGCGCAGTCGACTATAAACAGGGATCGGACTGTACGCCGTAGCAGGTATTGTATAGCGCTGAGTGATTGAGTGTGCTGAGCACAGTGAGAGAGAATGCGAGACAATGAGATTGAGTACTCTGAGAGAGTATGAGTACATGAGTGCAATCTCTGAGATACATTGCATTGACATGCACACATGACATATATGCATAGAGATGTGTTTCCTCATGCTGTACGGTATCACATTATTCATGATTTCTCACACATGCTGACAGATGAGCATAGCGATGCATTTATTTTACACTGGTTATCTGGGAAAGAAAATGAGATATTTTATTTATTATTGAAA
>AWOL01S0034349.1:0-57334 GCA_000715115.1 Nicotiana otophora | reverse complement strand
CCCCCCCCCCCCAAAAAAAAAAAAAAAAACAAAATTAAGAAAATGAGAAAAGAAAATTGTGGGGTTGGGTGGGGAAAGAAATATTAATTGTTTTAGTATTAATGCTTCATATTTTGGAGCTAAACTATATATATGTAAACTCATCCTTGTTTTTAAGTAATTAAGCTAGCATATGGTACTGTTTTCTAACTCTCTCCCTCTTCTCAACTGTATGTTCTCTTTTTGATTGGTAAAGGATGTATCTTCTATCTCGAACCAAAGTCTCGCATTTTTAATTTCCACATTTTGTCGCACAATAATGTAATCAAATGTTAAATATGAATACATTGAACTAAAATAATGGATGTCCATAAAGTATTCTTATACATTCTTATTCGAATACAATAAACTAGGTAGATGATACATGTACTTATTAAATGTTTATTCAAGTCATGTGACTTTCAGAGTGAATTTAACACTCTGTAAATCGGGTAATCTTAGTTCGAAAGACACACTTAATAAGATTATCTAAAAACAATCTTCGAGTTCTTTATACTTTATAACAATAAAGATATTTTAATTTATGATGGTATACCTTATATTCCCTCCTATCACTTTTACTTGACATGTATACTAAAAATAGATGTTCACTTTTACTTGACACTTTATGTATATCAAAAGAAGACAATAATTTTTTTCCTGTTTTACCCACAGTATTTATTACCATTTCAAATCATTTTCTCAAATCCAATAAAATATGCATCAATTAATATGGGTAACATGGTAAATTATGCACTTTATTTTGACCGGAGGGAGTACATAATATATTCGAACGAGCAATCTGCCAATATTATTTTGAGCATGACGAATCATTTCGTGCCAACCTCTTTGTGATCCACTTCTCATGCTCTCGTACGAGCATGGAAACGGGGTCATTTCCAAAAACTTGATAAAGAATTGTGAATATCTCAGTTTCTGATCATGTGTTTTAAGAAGGATACATTTGCGAAATAAAAATCGCAAGAGATGTATTTTAAGTAGTAGGTTCCGCGAAAATAAGATAGGATGAACGATTGGTGAGTCAAACACCAATTTTTTCTATTACAACTTGGTCATGTAAATCGAAAAGATAGAAGGAGGAACAAAAAAAGCAAGAAATAATTAAGAAATCGAAGAGATAGAAGGAGAAATATATGATTTAGGGGTGTAGCTAGTATATAACATGTCAATTCGGCAGAATCCAATAGCTTTAGTCCATAGAATTCAGAACTCATAATTTTCAAATTATTACTCCGTCTATGCTATGATTTTATGTGTGTGTGTGGAGATAACCATGTGGTGGTCCTGATGAATAGATAAACAGTCAGGCAGCACTTGGAGCTATCGTCCATACAAATGCACAAACAAATTTGGTGAACAGATAATGGGAAGTCAGATTTCTGCAGTTATGGGAATCATAAGGGCAAAAATGAATAGTGAAATTCAAGACTGATGTGAAACCGCATACTCAGTACTCTGCATTTTTATCTAGTTAAGGTTATATTGGAGTACAACATTTTACTTGCAATCCTTCCATTTTTCGACAACGTTTAAGTGCAACTAGCTAGCCCCTGACATTATTGTTGTGGGGTACTTCGTCCTTGTGCTTTTGTACTGTACTCCTTTTCACATTCTACCTTTTTTTTTTTTTTTTTTTTTTTTTTTTTTTTGGGTACGATGGAGGTCTATCAAAATAATTTTTCTATGTCATACAAATAAGAATAAGGTTTGCGTATATCCTATCTTTTTCAGACATCACTTGTAAGATCACACTGAATATATTATTGTTATTGTTGTTGATTTTACTAGTTAGATTCCGTAGTTAAACAGATTACAACAAAACATATATTTAGATAAATGAGAAATGATTTTGAGTTGGACGTATTGAGTCGACTCAATGTTTAGTTCAAACTGACCTGCCCATATTAACGGGCATGCACTTTGTTGCATGCGTTGTCGTGCGAGGCCGCTTTGTCGAATTATTTTACTAGACATGTATAAAAAATAAAAATATTGAGGATAAGTATAAAATGACTCCACTTATTATCATTATAATAATTTATTTATTAGTTCACTTTTTTAAAGTGTGATACCGCTTATGAAATATTTTGCGTACACTATCTTAATATTTGTTGGATCACTACATCCTGACCCAACAAATATAGATCGGCTGAATTATGACACAATTTATTTGGTTCAACAAAATCTTAATCTGAAATGTAACACAATCGCCCATTTGAAAAGCTGGAATAAACAAAAGCAAGCTAAGGGAACTAAAATCAAATTGACCTTGGGAAATTCCTTGATTAGTTTAGTCAAAACTCAAAAGTCAACCCAAATCCGATACAGTTAATTTGCCTGGGAAGGTGAAAGTAATTGGGTCGACTGGGACTTTGTTAGTTCGCCAGAAAGTTTGGTCCAAGGAAGTTAAATATTTTAAGACAAAAAGGTCTTGAAATAACAGGGAGGTATTTCACTAGATGACTATTTTTTAGTAATACTAGTTTAATTATTTAAACTATGGGGAATGCTATGAGAGAAAAAAATTAATTTAACATATCAAAAAGTCAGTCTTCCTCAAAAACCAAATACCTAAGGGGAAAAAAGAATTAGTTTTTCAATAAATTAAACAAGCCGTTGGACGGTGAACCACATGCATTAACGCAGACAATAAAGATGCCCCTAAATCCCTTGGAAAGTAAAACCTCACCTAACTGAATATGATTATCAGAAACTTGGAGTACTTTGTGAAGTGAAAATAAAGAAAGAAGAGTCATTTGAAGTGGTTTTGGTGAACTTCAGCAGGGAAATATATTTTGCATTTATCGATTTGAAATTTTGAATCTGTAATTTTTATAATAAAAATATAGTCCATGAATGTATCAAAGCAAGTTGTCTACAATGAAATTTTGGAGATCACCATTATCAAATTTGGATGAGATCTCTCTCCATATTTCCTGCCTTTTTGTTACTTTCAAAATTTCAATGCCAATTTTTCAGAAGGATAAGATTACGATCGAATAGTGAGAGTGTATCGGTGGAAAAAAGGTATGATAAATGGATCATCAGCAAGGTGATAAGTGACAGATCCAGTTAAGTAAATTAAAAGAGTTGAAAAGGCATGAGCGGAATACCCCCGGTGTTCTGCCAGAAAAGGTATCAGACCTGAAAGCTGGAAAAGAAGAAATAGGTACGGAATGGATGAAAACCATAAAAAGGGAAAATTCATGAAACTGTTATTAATAGAACCTTAGGGTCCACCAAACTGTATAGAGAACCTGATTTTCTATCAGTTCCTACAGAATACGCACAACAAGAGATAGGAAAATGACACAGCAGAGTTTTACGTGAAAAACTCCCAACTCACGGGATTAAAAATCATGACCTACACTTGTAGGATTTCAACTTCACTAACCAAGCAACTTTTAGATTACAACTTATTGTAACCTAGGAATTAAACTCTTAATCCATCACTCACTTGTAATAATTCTATTACAAGTCTCTTTATAATAACTCTATTACAAAGTTCACAACTCGACTAACTTTAGCCAAGACACAAACACAAGATTTATGGTTTTACAATTGGTTTCCTACACAATACCTCTAGCTAAGCTAACTAGGAATTACAAGTAAATCATTCTAACAAAGATGCAACACAACTAGGGACATATAATAACACAATGATGGAAACTGGTCCTTCGTTATGTTGTTCTTTGTTCTTGAAGCCTGGAAATCACTTGCAAGATGGCAACACACTTGAGAGAATATTTGATTAATTCTGGAATGTGCAAGTGTATATTTTCTTCATTGCTTCATATTAATAATATCCAAGTGATGTCACTTGGATGATGCAAGAAATATCTGGTACAAGGCATGTCCCAGAAAGTGGCTGCTACACTGTTCACACTGTTACGTGTGTGTAGAGGAACAGTTGCAGCAACTTTACAGCTGTGAGCAGTTGACTGGTATAGTCAGCAAGGGAACTGATGTCCATCTATTACCTCTGACGTCTCTTTGACTCTGATTGTTGGAACTTGTGGCCGACTTGAGACTTGTTGTTCTTAAGCCCTGAGGATGTATAACAGGTTCTCCATCTGGTTCTTATCATTAAGTTTGTTAGATCATCAAAATATAACAAGGCACACAACCTATCAATTTACCCTTTTTGATGATGACAAACTTGTAATTGAAATTCCCTATGAGAACCAATGTTTCATATAATAGTCACAACATTCCCCCTGAACCTGTTCCCCCTCTCAATCAATTTTTTCCTTTTGGCATTATAAAAAGAGTAGTCACAAATAATAAGTAAAAAAAAGTCTAGCATGGTTAACTCGTACCATATGTGTGCACACAAACATGGCTAAGAACGTAGCAGAAGAGTAAAACATGCATAGTAAGAGGATGGAAAACTCAGTAATTTTAAAATAAAAAGGGAGAGGGATTAGCAGTACCATTTGTTACACAACCATTCACAAAATAAAACAGCTTAAAAGTACCGGCCACAAAAAGAACAACAAACAAAGAGACCAAGATATAGGACAGACAGCTTTGAACGGGACACTGGAAAGGGAAACTGTTTTAAGGAGAACTAGAAGGGGATGCAGGGATGAAGAGGCAAGAATTCGAAGGAGAATATCCATTCTGGCATTTGCAGACACTTGCTCGTTGAGTAGCCGCTCCTTCAGGTCCTCGACTTATTTCCTAAGATCTGTATTTTTCTTAGACAAACGGACAACCTCTGTACCTTGTGCACTGCTGGAACCAGGTGCCTCATGAGCCTAACTAAGCTGCCCTTCAAGAATGGCATTTCATGCCTTCAGCCTCCTTATCTCCTCAGTTACAGCATTCTGAGCATCAATCAATTGCGAGATAGTGGAATTGCTGCCAACCCCTTATTTCTTATCAATGCACTCATACTTCTCTAAGGTGGTTTTGGAGAAGGTTTGCTTGCAAGTTCCCACTGTTGCTTTTCCCAAAGGGGCGTTAAAGAAGCTAAACACCTTGGTGAGTAAGAACCCATAAGGTAACCCATGATTACCATCCTTAAAATCTGCCACTTTCTTCATGTGCTCTATCATGAGTCCAGGCATATTGATAGTAGTATAGGCATCCAGTGCTTCCATGAGGAACAGGTCTACTCTAGACTTAATGGAACACCGTTCTGCACGTGGGAGAAAGAACTTGTTCACCATCTCGAACAACAATTGATACAGTGGTAGGAGGGCCTTCTTGTGCACCCGTTCCCCTTGCTATTCAACATCATCCTTCAAAATTGTACTTCTGAAATTGGAAGAACAAGTCCCCTCAATGGATGAAATCCCTTCACTAGGCACCCCTAGAATGCTCCCCAACACAGCCTCGTCTATCACAAAGTCTATTCCATTCACCTTCAAATAGATATTATCATCTTCCACTGTGAACATGTGGGGATAGAAGCTTCTCACTTCTTCCTCATACACCTTCTGGTTCTCATTGGTGAACAAGTGTGTCTACTTTTGAAACTCACAGATATCAACCAGTTGACGCATCCATATCATGTCCAGAATGTCAGGGGGAAATATTCCACCCCACAGAACCTTCTGTTTTCTCAGGTTTTCTCTGCTTATCCTTGGCCACACTTACTTTGGCCTTCTTGGAAGAACCAGGTTCCTTGTTGTCACCGCCCTTTCTTTTCACAGACTTTCTCACACTTTTCTCTTTCTTTTCAGACTTCTCAAACACCTTCTCACCCGACTTGTCTACCTCAACATTCTTAATTTCCACAACTTTCACATATGACTCTCTCCTGGGTTTTTGGAACCACATGTTTCTTAGAAGACTTACGAATTAAGGAAGTAGGTTCCTTGATCTCATCCAAGTCACACCTCTATTTGAGGTTATGAAACTGTCGATATAATAGTAATACCCAACAGAGAGTCAGGGTCGAATTCCACAAGGAGCTAAATGATTGAGATTTAGAAGTATATATTATAGTGAATGAGCTTGAACTATCTTAAATTACACTTTCACAAGATTTGGTTGATTCTAGGTCTAGTTTAAACTAAGATTGCAAGATAAATAATTAAAACTAAGAAATTGTTTTTGTTGTTGCTTTCAAATAGTATAAAAGGCCTAGCGCTGTGACCTTCACCTAGGTGTTTGCCTAATGGGTTATAAACTGTAAAGCTTATTTTGTTGGTCGGGGTATATTATAGCTATCAACACTCAAGTACCCACTCAATACCTCTCGGTAAGAGAGTGATTTTGCCCAATTTATCTTTCTCAATTCCAAATGGGTATTGAACAAAATAGTTGATAAAATGCTCAAGTCGGGTTTTACTATCTCTAGGTTCAACCCTTTAATTAGGACTATCAATCTCTTGATTTTATCTCAAATTCTTGTTAGACAAGTTTTTCTAGACTAAGTCTCTCTTTCTCAAGAAGAGACCAAGTCAAATAGGCATGACCTAATGTTTACAACCATTAATTCTACAATCAAAAGCAAGAAAAAGGCTAAATAATAAACTCCCAACCATAAACAAGCCTTAAATCAAAAACCCACTAGGTTTACACACTAGGGTCGGGTCACAACCCTAGTTAGAAATCTAGCTACTCATAATGGGTATAGATGAAAATAAAGAAGAAAAGATGATAAGAATCATATTGCAAGATTAAAAGATGAAAATCCAATGTTAAATCACCACAGTAAGCTACATTTGCCTTAAGAGGCAAGTAAAAACAGCTACAAGACTTTCAATATTTCAAAACTTGACCTAATTTCGTAAAACTAGTATATTTATACAAAGCTGGAATTTTCGAACAAAAATGCCCTTACGGAGGCTCTGCGGCCACACAATTCCATGTGCGGTCCGCACTTCTCTTCAATCTTGACAGGAGTTGATTCTGCGGCCGCACAATTCTGGATTGCGGCCGCATCTATCATATTCTGCGGTCCACACAATTCTTGGTGCGGCCGTACAGGGCTCTTCTGCGGACCGCACATTTCTGAGTGCGGTTGCGTAGCTGATTTCTGTGGCCGCACAATTATTGTGCGGTCTGGATTTCTTTTTGAGTTTGAAATGAGACTCTCTGAACTTTAGCTCTTGTATAGCTTCTGTGGTTGCACAATAATTGTGCGGTTCGTACTTTGCACTTGGACTTTGTTAAATTTCCTTCATATTCTGCGGTCGCAGATGAAAATCTACGGTCCGCACTTGAGCTTCTGTGCCTGATTTTTGTCCTTGAGTTTAGATCACTCCTCTTTGAGTTGGATTTTATGTTAGTGGATCATTTTCCAATACTCGTGCAATTAAGCATATTTCATCAGTTTTCGGGAATACAATTAAATACTTTTGGACTAAAATGAGAGCTAAAAAGCGCTAATAAGTAGTCAAAATCCCTACTTATCAACTCCCCCAAACTTAAGCTTTTGCTTGTCCTCAAGCAAATAAGGTAATTCCCACCTCCACAAGATAAGAGCTATTCCAGCTAATTTAAAGTGTATCAAACACACATCAATTTGGACCAACAATTACCCACAACACTTATGAATTATCAACAAGGCAATGATTTAAAGTTTTAAGCTCAAATCGTTCTAATGTGACACTTGGGCACCAAAGGTTGACTTTATTCATCAAGGAAGCTCGCTCTTTCATGTAGGTCATTGTGGATCCCAAACTCCTCCTCTTCTACTCTCCGTTTTCACCTCACTTAAGAATGTAGAACTTAATTCAAAGTTTTGTGAAAGGTTCGCTCATCTCTCTCAAAAGAATATCGCAAGTACGGCTTTAAGTACCATAGGCTTGCCCCTCATATAAATCACCACTAACGTAAGCTCACTCTGCTTGAAATCACGTAGGGCGTTTTGGGAATGTAATGAAGGCTTTTGGACTAAGGTTGGATATACTAGGATAGAACGGGTTCAACTTTCCTTAAGCACTCCATTTTCCCTTATCGGCTCATGCTATGCCACTTTTAGGAGGCATTTTCTTTCCCATGGGGGGGGTGGGGGGTGGTAGAGAGACTTAGCATCACTCTTTCTTGGTCATGATATTCATTTCTTCATTCTTTGTTTTGTCCATGCTTTGCATCATTACCATTCTTTAAAATCCCTTCAATTTTTCAACTTATTCACTTTGTTTTTGTTCTTTTTCATGCCTTCCCTTTTCTTCATTTCTTTTATCTTTTTGTGCCTCGATACCTTTTTCAAACTCCTCGTCTTTCCCCCAAACTTATATTTTAGCTAATTGTTTCTCAAGAGTGTTAAGGAAAGCTCGGGTGCCAAGAAAGGGTCATTACAAAATGGGTAAAGGCTTGTAACATAGTTATCAAATGAGAAAGGTTTTAGGCTCAAATGGGTTGACTAGGGATAACAACTTTGGTTGGTCTTGGAAAATTTCAAGTGGGACAAGGAAAGCCTACAATCACTTCTCAAGCCAAGCAAAACTTAAAATTTCGCCTAGAAACACATTCGGGACAAGTTCTAGACCATTTGCACGGGTACATTGACTTGCAACAAAATCATCTCACCTCTCACGCAACTGGAATATTAAAACGGATAGAGTCGAGGGCCCACAACAACCATATTGAAGATTGAAAATCATTATGGCTCGACTAAACCATTCGATGATTGCCTAAGTCAACGCAAGAGTCACAAGATCGCTAATTAGTGCTACTTCTTTCCTGAGAAACTTGTTTTTAACCATAAGCACATAGTTAAGTGTGCAGGTACCAAGTGAAGCATGTTTGACTCTTTTATTCATTACTGCTACTATTCTTACCTAAACATCAAAAACGGACCCAATCCCTTAAGAAGATTGTCACGCCATCCATCGTTGGGAAGAATCACTTGGTTCACACAAAACCTACCTTTGGAAAGAACGTGGTATTAAGAAAACCAAATGCTTATTGACTACTAAAAACATAAAAAGAAGCTACACAATTAAACATAGGCTAATAAGAAAACAAAATAAAGAAGCTACAAAGAAAGCTACTAAAGACATAAATAAATGTACATAATGAGAGGGGGAAAGATAGAATATATACATCAATAGAGAAAGAGGGAAGAATATATACATAAATAAAAGGAAAGAGGAAAATGTTATCAGTTATTACAAACCAAATGTCAAATATTCAAATATCAAATATCAAATAAACTCCACCCCCCTGAATAAAAATAAGCATTGTCCCTAATACTTAAAAAAATAAGAATAAGGAAAGGTAAGAGTAAAGAGGACTCTCTATGTGGCCTTGGACATCTCTGTGTCCATAGCAGCGTCACTGCCCTCAGTCTCCTCTAACTGGATCTCATCATCCCCGGCTCTGGGAGTAACTGGATTGGTGAACATCTGGCGCACCGCCTCAGCAGTGTCGACAGCCCTGTCTGGCTCCTCAGACTGGCTAGCTGGTGCTGATGGTGCGGCTGGATATACTAGTGCTGCTGGGTCTACTGGTGATGCTGGGTCTGTCCCCATCAGCATGTCAAATGGAAGGTCACTAGCTGCTGCTATCTTAGTCACCTCTCTTATCATTCTGTCAACTGATTTCTTGGACGCCTGGGATTTCTTTATTTTCTTTGCCTACTTCCCGAGCTCCTCAATAACTGTGCCATGTGATACCAGGGTGTTCATGATGGTGGTCTAATTCTCCAAGATCTTCTTCAATGTGTCCTCTATTGTCGAAGGATTCTGGGGGGCCGAGATGGATGACTGTGCTGCAATAACACTAGATAAGTCAGTCAGCTTTGTAGCGGCTATCTGCATCCAGTTATTGAGGCTCGCCAGTGTTTGGGAGACTCGCAGCATAGATAGTGGATGAGCGGGCATGGGCACCGGCTTCAAAACCGATGTGGAAGGCACTGACGCTGAAGGACCTGAAGAAAGAGGTGGAGGCATAACTGTTGCACTATTAGAAGGATCTGCTGAAGTAGATGGCATGCCAACAGTCCTAGAATCTACCCCGGCAGGAATATCATATTGGCCTGCAGTAGTAGAGGGCTGACCCTTCTTCTTTGGGTTGTCACCATCCATCAACGAATACCACGAGAAAGGCTTCCTTGCCTTCATCTTGGCGTCAAAATCCCTTGGTTCCACCCTCGCATCTGTGAGGTACTCAGTGATAATGTTGGGATACGGGTAGGAGTTGTCACCTTGCTTGGGAACCAAGGACATGTTGACCGATATCACGACAACCACATTGATTGGGTACCCGGCCATGATCGAGGCGACTAGCACTGCTCGCGGGATTGGTAGATTTGTTTCATTCTGGCATGGGTCTATTCTGCTACACACAAACGCCTGCCATCCCTTTGCCTCAAAATTCATGGTGCTCCACTGAATTGGAATCCTTATTGTGATCCATAGTGGTAGTGGTCCCGGAGCTGCCAGAAGCTTAGCTAGCCATGGGCGAGCTACATCGCCCATAGCCAGTTTTTCCAAGTATTGCACTGGCTCCATATCCTCCAACCTTAGGTATGTGTTCAGGGTGGTTTGGTCAAACCTCACTTTCAAGTTCCTCATTTTCATCACTTTGGTCCTCTTCTTGATGTGTGCCACATTGGCATAAAATTCCTGGACCAAGTGCTCTTTGGCATCCACTACACTTTGAGTAAACCATTTCCACCATTTTCTATCCCGAAATTGTCTTCACACATTTGGGTTGTATCTATCCAGATCTTTCAACACAAACTGCCGCTCAAGAGTGAGCGATCTCTGCGGCCACCACTCTCGGAACCTGTTGAATGCAGTCAGGCTCACAAACCTATCTTCCTAAACTTCCTTCTTCTTTGACCTCTCCTGGCCTGTAACTCTGGTATCACCCCCACCCCCCGACCATTATCTGGGATCTCATCCACCTCTACTGTAGTAGCCTGAGTATCCGGAGCATGTGTAGATGAAGGCTCTGAAGCCTGATTGTTCCCTTCCGACCCTCAGAAGTACTCTTAGAAGAGGTAGGCTCATTTCTCAGTCAGTATCTGTCCTGGGGCAGTTGTGGCTGTGATTGCACAACAGGCTGTCTTTACACTAAGTCACCCTCCGATGCTTCCTTAGACGGGGCATATGAACTTGATTCGGAGGGCTCCGGCTGTCTACCTCGGTCTGCTGCTGCCTTCTTACTGATCACTTTTTGGACGATGGGTAAGGTGATTTTGCCTCTGCCTCTGCCTCTGCCTCTAGAAGGTTCACCCCTCCCCTTTAATGTATCACCACGACCACGTGATCTAACCATATTCTGCATAAAATAGCAATCAGAGTCAGTTCTAGTTAAGTGCAGGTAAGCAGAAAATTTTCAGAACAAAATATGTTGTAGGTTGGGGAAGTGCGGATGGCACATTTTTAAGTGCGGCCGTAGATGGGGTTGTGCGGTCTGCATAATTTTAAGTGCGACCGCACATCTGAAGTGCGGTCTGCACAATGTTGGGTGCGTCCGCACATTGAAACTTCAAAAATGACAACTCTCTAAAGATAGAGAATTGCTTGATCTGCGGCACACTGTACCAAATTCCTTGTGCGGCCGCACAATCCAAAAGCAATCGACAGTAAACTTAGAGTTTCTAATTCACGCACAATTTAGACAGGGTAGTAGTAATTTAGATATGATACACAGTTTACATATACCCAAAATAGCAAATAGGAAGTTACCCACACAAATTTAAGCTCATATGATGATGAATTTTGACATTAGGCCTAAAAATAACTAAACTAATTATGAACAAAATTAAGAAAATTGAAAATTTTAAAGATGAATTGAACATACCAGTAATGTAGTGATGCTAAGGAAGAATCAAAGATGATGAAATGAGTGTTAGATGCGTGAATCAGTTGAGTGCACTGTGTTTGCCTTTGTGTTAATTGTTCAGAATTCGTAAAGTGTCAACTGTAGTGAGAAGGCTACTATTTATACTTGACTGGTTAGGGAAAAAGTTCAAGAGATGAGTGCGTCCGCACAATTTCATGTGCGGTCCGCACTCCTTTACCTGTTACACATTTACCCTTTATTGATCTGCGGTCCGCACATTTTTTAGTGCGGCCGCAGATTTTGGTGCGGACCACAAATTTTCTTGTGCGGCCGCACTTTGGCCATTTCTATGACGGGCAAACTTTAGAGAGTTTGTAATTTTTTCGATCTCCAGTTGTGCGGCCGCAGATCCCTTTCTGCTGTGGCATTCAAAATTGTGCGGTCCGTACTTTGTTTTCACACTTAGCCATTTTTTTCTAAGCCCAGTTCCTGCAAAGCACACTCATGCCTGCAACACAATTCAAAACCAGTTAGCACAAAACAAGACCTATCTAAAGAAGAATAAGAAGAAGAAAAAGAAAAAGAAACATGATTTGCCTCCCAAGAAGCGCCTGATTTAACGTCGAGGCACGACGCAGATTACTATCACTTCAAATGAATCAATGCCACCACGTGGTCATCATCATCGTGTCTCAAATAATTCTTCAGTCGGTGACTATTGACTCAGAATACCTCATCATTTTTGTTCTTCAAGTCCAATACACCAAAAGGTGTCACACCCACAATTTCAAAGGGACCACTCCATTTGGATCTCAACGTTTCGGGAAATATCTTCAATCGTGAGTTGAACAACAAAACAAGGTCTCCCACCTTGAATTCCCTGTTTCGGATGTATTTGTCATGAAGGTACTTCATTATTTCTTTGTACAAGGACGAACTTGCATATGAATGGTACCAGAATTCATCTAATTCATTCAAATGTGTAACCCGCAAGGTGGCAGCTGCATCCCAATCAAGATTTAATTTCTTTAAAGCCCACATGGCCTTGTGCTCAAGTTCCACTGGAAAATGACAAGCTTTGCCAAACACTATCCGGTATGGAGACATCTCGATAGGAGTTTTGAAAGCAGTCCGATAAGCCCATAGTGCATCATAAAGCTTCTTTGACCAATCCATCCGATTAGCGTTTACTGTTTTGGACAAAATACCTATCTCCCGGTTGGAGACTTCCACTTGACCACTTGCTTGAGAGTGATAGGGAGTCGTAACTTTATGAGTAACACCATACTTGCTAAGCAAGGTGTCAAAAGCTTTGTTACAAAAATGTGACCCCCCCATCGCTTATGATAGCCCGCGGAGTACCAAACCTTGTGAAAATGTTTTTCTTCAAAAATGCCACCACACTTCTTGCTTCATTGTTGGGTAGAGCAACGGCCTCAACCCATTTTGACACATAATCAGCGGTTACCAAGATGTAGGTATTTCCAAAAGAACTCACAAAGGGACCCATGAAGTCAATACTCCACACATCAAAAATACCAATCTCCAAAATGGTGGTGAGGGGCATTTCATTTTTCTTTGAGATTCCACCGGCACTTTGACATTCATCACAACGCTTGACGAGATCACTTGCATTATTGTAAAGAGTGGGCTTATAGAAACTGTAACTTAACACTTTGGCCGTCGTTCTTTCTCCACCATGGTGACCACCATATGGCGAAGAATGACAAGCCCCAAGAATTTTATATTATTCCTCCTCCGGTACACATCTTCTAATCACTCCATCCGTACAAATCCGGAAGAGGTACGGTTCATCCCAATAATAGTCTTGACAATCCCGTTTGAGCTTCTTCCTTTGGTTTGAAGAGAAATCCTCTGGGATGATACCACTCACAAGAAAATTTGCTAGATCCGCGAACCATGGAACCTCTTTCATTGAAATGTCTAAGAGTTTCTCATCGGGGAAGGAGTCATTGATTTGAAGGCTATCATGCGGCATCCCCTCCTACGCTAAACGAGACAAGTGGTCCGCCGCTTGGTTTTCACTTCCTTTACAGTTTTGGATGTCTATGTCAAACTCTTGCAACAAAAGCACCCATCTCATCAACCAGGCTTTGGAATCTTTCTTGATCATAAGGTAACAAAGTGCCGCATGATCCGTGTGGACAATCACTTTTGCACCCATCAAGTACGGGCGGAACTTCTGAATAGCAAACACAATGGCAATGAACTCTTTTTCGGTCACAGTATAATTGACTTGGGCATCATTCATTGTATTACTGGCATAGTAGACCGGATGAAAGATCTTATTGATACGTTTTCCCAAAACTGCTCCAACTGCCACATCACTAGCATCACACATGAGCTCAAAATGAATGCTCCAATTCGGGGCGGTGATAATGGGAGTAGTTGTCAACTTGAACTTGAGCAATTCGAATGCTCTCATACAATCATCATTAAAGTGAAATTTAGCATCTTTCTCCAAAAGCTTGCACAAGGGGTTCACCACCTTGGAAAAATCCTTTATGAAATACCGGTAGAACCCCGCGTGACCCAAGAAACTTCTCACGCCCTTCACGGATGTTGGAGGTGGAAGTTTAGAAATTACCTCTATTTTTGCCTTGTTGACCTCAATCCTCTTCTTTGAAATCTTGTGGCCAAGGACAATACCCTCCTCGGCCATGAAATAGCATTTCTCCCAATTCAACACCAAGTTTCTTTTCACATCTTCCAAGACCTTATCCAAATTTGCCAAGAAATCATCAAAGGAATCCCCGACTACTGAAAAGTCATTCATGAAGACTTCAAGGTAGTCCTCTACCATATCCGTAAAGATCACCATCATACACCGTTGAAAAGTTACCGGTGCATTGCATAAGCCAAATAACATCCGCTTGAAAACGAAAGTGCCATAGGGACAAGTGGAGGTTGTTTTCTCTTGATCTTCAGGGGCAATAAGGATTTGATTGTAGCTGGAATATCCATCTAGAATGCAATAGAATTCCCGTCTGGCCAACCTATCAAGCATTTGGTCAAGAAAGGGTAATGGGAAATGGTATTTCCTTGTGACTTTATTTAGCTTCCGATAGTCCATACACACTCTCCACCCGGTCACCATTTTTGTTAGAATCAACTCGTTCTTATCATTGGTGACCACAGTTATGCCCCCCTTCTTCATAACGCATTGCATTGGAGAAGTCCATGAACTATCAGAAATGGGGTAGACAGCCCGGGCATCCAACCACTTTATGATCTCCTTTTTGATCACCTCTTGCATTGCTTCATCTAGTCTCCTTTGATGTTCAATTGAGGGTTTGTCATCTTCCTCCAAATTAATCTTGTGCATGCAAAATGCGGGGCTTATTCCCCGAATATCTGCCAAAGTCCACCCAATAGCTTTCTTCCTCTTGTTGAGCACTGCCAATGTAGAGTCAACCTGCACGTTAGTCAAACAAGAGGAAAGAATAACCGGTAAAGTAGAACAAGGGCCAAGAAATTCATACCTGAGATGTGGAGGCAATGGCTTCAACTCCAAGATAGGAGGCTCTTCAATTGAAGGCTTTGTAGGAGGAGTTTTTCTATTTTCAAGATCCAAGGAACGTTTTCGAGGTGCATAATTGTATGACCCCATCCCTTGCAAAGAATTTACATATTTCATGAAGCCATCCATTTACTCGTTATCAAAATTTAGCAAAACGGCCTCCAATATGTCACCCACATTAATCGTGGCACTTGTATCATCAATAATAATATCGGTCACAAAGTCCATGAACGAACATACTTCATTGTTATTCGTTTGCCTCATAGATTTGCACACGTGGAACACCGCCTTTTCATTACCCACACGAAAAGTGAATTCACCGGCTTCCACATCGACAAGAGCCTTTCCATAGCAAAGAAAGGTCTATCAAAAATAATCGGCACCTCATAGTCCACTTCACAATCAAGAATAACAAAATCCGCCGGGAGAATGAATTTATCAACACGAACCAACACATCATCAATTATACTCAACGTTCTCTTCATGGTACGATCCGCCATTTATAATCTCATAGATGTGGGTCTTGGTTGCCCAATTCCCAAAGTCTTAAAAACCGAATAGGGCATCAAATTGATACTTGCCCCAAGATCACAAAGAGCTTTAGCAAAGTCGGCACTTCCAATAGTACAAGGGATTATGAAAGCACCGGGATCCTCCAATTTAGGAGCCATTGAATGCACAATTGCACTCACTTGATGATTCATCTTTATAGTTTCAAAATTCATCGACCGATTCTTTGTCACCAAGTCCTTCATGAACTTTGCATAACCGTGCATTTGCTCCAAAGCCTCAACCAATGGCACATTAATAGATAGATTCTTCATCATGTCAATAAACATTTTGAATTGATTCTCGCCATTTTTCTTGGCAAGCCTTTGAGGATATGGAGGAGGAGGAGACCTTGGCATTGGTGCCTTAGTCTTTGGCACTACCGGTTCCGGTATGTCAACAATATGCTCCTTAGATGGGTTCACTTCCTCTTGAGTCTCCTCCACATTGTCATCAGTATTAATTCTTACTTCATCATTTGCTTGCACCACATTGTTCGGGATCTCATCTTCTTGTACCATTTGCTCATCATCCATAATTTTCCTTTGACTTGAGGTGGGTGCATCCCCACCTTTTCCACTCCTCGTAGTAACAGCCATGGCATGTCCTGTGTTATTCCCACCCTTTGGGTTCACCACCGTGTCACTTCGTAGTGCCCCCTTAGGACGAGTGTTTAAAGCTTGCAAGATTTGCCCCAATTGAACTTACAAATTGTGAATTGAAGTGTTGTGAGAGGCTAGTTGGGCATCGTAGTCGGCATTCTTCTCCATCATTTGCCTGAACATGTTCTCAATTCATCCCATCTCATTGTTGGAAGAGCTTGGACCATGGGAAGGATAAGGAGGCAGGTTGCTCGGTTGTTGATACATCGGGGGACTTTGAAAGCCCGACCCCCGATTTCCTTGGTCCTTGTTCCATCCCCCTTGGTTGTTGCCTCCCAAATATCCTTGACTATTGCCACTCCAATTGCCTTGCTTATTTTGACCATTCCAACTTCCTTGATTATTTTGATTGTTCCAATTCCCTTGGTTGTTACCACCATTCCAATTACCTTGGTTGCTAGAATTTCAATTCCCTTGATTACCATGAGGTCGACATTATTGTTGATTCGGGCCTTGAGAGTTGTTTCTTTTCCCTTGGAAGTTGTTCACATATTGTACTTCCTCCTCTTGTTCATTGTAAGATTCATCGTGATTAAACTATCTTCTTGCACATAATGTTCCGCACGGTTTTGCACTTGAGGACCCTTTTGCCTCCTCTTGTTTACCATCATATTAACTCCCTCCATTGCATTGACTTGCTTAAGACCTTTCACTTGTTGAAGTTGAGCCTTGGCTAATTGATTCATTGTGGTGGTCAACTCGGCAATTGCTTTCCCATGATCATGCAATTCTTTATGTAGGTGAATCACGTTTGGATCACCTTGAGGAACATTTTCTCTACCTTTCCATGCTGATGAAGTATCCGCCATTTCATCTAAGATCTCACAAGCTTCCGCATATGGCGTTGTCATAAACTTTCCACTAGCAAGTTGGTTGACCACGCATTGATTGGTAGTATTGATCCCCCTGTAGAAGGTTTGTTGAATCATAGCCTCCGTCATGTCATTGTTTGTGCACCTTTTCACCATAGTTTGGTACCTCCCCCATATTTCATGCAACAGCTCATTGGGTTCTTATTTGAATGCTAGAATCTCGTCTCTAAGAGTAGCCATATGCCCGGGAGAAAAGAACTTGGAAATAAATTTCTACGCCAATTTATCCAATGTATGGATGGAATGGTTTGTTAACCTTTCTAACCAATCCAAGGCTTTCCCCAGAGAAAGTAAATAGCCTCAACCTTAAAGCATCCTCGGAAACGTTTGTCTGTTTACTCCCCCAAGTGTCCACAAAACCTTTCAAGTGTTTGTACGCATTTTGATTCGGAGCCCCGGTGAAGAATCTCCATTGCTCTAGCAATGTGAACATAACATTTATGATTTGAAAGTTGTCCGCCCTAATGCGGGACGGGACTATGGCACTTGCATACCCTTCATTCGGCAATTCCCAGTGTGGAGCCGCTCTTGGTGGAGGTGGGGGTGGAACGGGAATGTTGTCTTGAGGCGGTCGGCCGCATCTATTTGCTTGAGGTTCAAGAGGAACCTCTTCAACTTGGTCATCTTCCATGTCCACATCCCCCAAAGGCATGTTTCCAGATAATCATTGTTGTTGAGAGCCATTGTTTCACCTACAATTGTTTCACCAAACAGATTAGTAACTCAGAAGGAAAATAAGAAAATTCCCACACAAAACCCAATATATAGCTAAATCCATTTTTATGCTCCCCGGCAACGGCGCCAAAAATTGATCCCGTCCAAGTCACACCTCTATTTGAGGTTATGAAATAGTCGATGCAATAGTAATACCCAACAGAGAGTCAGGGTCGAATTCCACAGGGAGCTAAATATTTGGGATTTAGAAGTATATATTATAGTGAATGAGCTTGAACTATCTTAAATTACACTTCCACAAGATTTGGTTTATTCTAGATCTAGTTTAAACTAAGATTGCAAGATAAAGTTCTTTTCTTTCTAAGAGGTGGAATAGAATATAATTAAAACAAAGAAATTATTTTTGTTATTTCTTTCAAATAGTGTAAAAGTCCTAGGGCTATGACCTTCACCTAGGTGTTTGCCTAATGGGTTGTAAACTGTAAAGCTTGTTTCGTTGGTTGGGGTATATTATAGCTATCAACACTCAAGTACCCACTCAATACCTCTAGGTAAGAGAGTGATTTTGCCCAATTCGAATTTCTCAAGTCCAAATGGGTATTGAACAAAGATAGTTGATAAAATGCTCCAGTCGGGTTTTACTATCTCTAGGTTCAACCCTTTAATTGGGACTATCAATCTCTTGATTTTATCCCAAATTCTTGCTAGACAAGTTTTCCTAGACTGTCACTCTTTCTCAAGAAGAGACCAAGTTAAATAGGCATGAACTAATGTTTGCAACCATTAATTCTACAATCATGTCACTACCCAATTCTCCCCCCATCAGACGTCGTGACGGCACCTAGTCTCTAGGACTAGGTAAGCCTAACGAAATGCGGAAATAACAAAAATGGAAGTAAAACTTAACAACTATCTGCAACAGCTAACTAAATGACTGGCAACAATGTCGCTTGGCATGTACAATAGCCATCACTCCAGTAATACACAATATTCCCAAAACCCGGAACATCATAAGTCACAAGCTACATAAGGAAACTAGAATCTCTATACACCAGAGTCTAATAACAGAAGTAAGGAAGGTAAATGACATATGAGGGAATAGAAGGGGACTCTGAGGTCTGCGGACGCGGCAGATATACCTTGAAGTCTCCGTACAACAGCAAGCACTCTCAGCTAGTAGCAGGGCTGATAAGAAGTACCTAGATCTGCACATAAAACATGTGCAGAAAAGTAGCATGAGTACACCACAACGGTACCCAGTAAGTACCAAGCCTAACCTCGGTCGAGTAGTGACGAGATCAGGTCAGGGCCCTATTGGTATATATATAATAACTAAGACAGAATGAAATATTATAGTAAAACTAAGTATTGAAATTTAACAAGAGTGAAATCATAGCAAGTCAACAGCTCAGTACACAGAAAATAACAACAGGGGATCTCCGAGAATACCGTCCCGTAGTCCCAAACGTAAAAGTGCAAAATAGGGGGGATCTAGCGGAATATCGTTCTGTAGTCCCAAAGTAAATATGCAAAACAAGGGGGATCTATCGGAATACCGTTCTGTAGTCCTAAAGTAATTATGCAAAACAAGGGGGATCTACCGGAATACCATTCTATAGTCCCAAAGTAAATATGCAGAGCAGGGGGATCTACCGGAATACCGTTCTGTAGTCCCAAAGTAAATATGCAGAGCAGGGGGATCTACCGGAATACCGTTCTGTAGTCCCAAAGTAAATATGCAGAGTAGGGGGGTCTATTGGAATACCGTTCCGTAGTCCCAAAGTAAATATGCAGAGCAGGGGGATCTACCGAAATACCGTTCCGTAGTCCCAAAGTAAATATGCAACACAAACTATAGAAATACAACTACATCACGAAATCTTACGATTTAGACTAAGTACCAGTCAAAGAAAGAAGCAGGAAATTCACTAAGCATGTTGCACAGATTCACATTAGTAATTAAGACACGTAGACATGCTGTTCTAGACTAAAGAGGATAAATTTATATGTTAATGTAGCTCAGTTAAAGGAAGACAAGTATTTTACTTAATGAAAATGGAGTTTTGCAACAATAGCTCGTGTACGCACTCATCACCTCACGTACACGGCGCTCATATATCAAAAACAGTACCAAATCCTAAGGGGAGTTCCCCCACATAAGGTTAGGCAAGTCACTTACCTCGAACCAAGCTCAATCAATCGGTAACAATGCCTTTTCCACGAATATTTAACTCTGAATGGCCCAAATCTAGCCAAAACTAATTGTATATCATAAATACAACTATAATAGGCTCATCTAATTAATGAAATCAATACTTTAACAAAAATTCCAAAATTCACCGTAAAACGTCGACCCTGGCCCACGTCTCGAAATCGGGCAAAAATTACAAAATCTGAAAGCCCATTCACTCACGAGTCCAACCATACCAAATTTATCAAACTCCAACCTCAAATGACCTCTCAAAACCCCAAATCAAACTCTTCAAATCCCTAGCCTCCAACTCCCAATTTCCACCTTAAATACACACTAACTAGGTGGGAAAAAAATGAGGAAGCAAGATTATTAATCAAAAATAAGCACATGGGACTTACCTTAAGAAACCCCTCAAAATGCTCCAAAGATATTGCCAAACCCGAGTTCAAAATATTGAAAATGAGCAAAAATCGCGAACCTTTGCGTTTAAGTGTTTTGTCCAGAAATCTCGCACCTGCGGACTCTCTGTCGCATCTGCGACGCTGCACCTGCGGAGATGCCATCACAGGTATGGATTCCACTTAGAATCCCAGGTTCCACTCCTGCGGTTATGCGACCGCATCTGCAACTATCGCAGGTGCGGAAATGCATCGCATCTGCGGCTTCCCCTCGCACCTGCGCCCAGCTGCCCTCATCTGTGACTCTCGCAGGTGCGGGAAATTCTTCGCACCTGCGGTTCCTACCCAGCTCCTTCTTGGCCGCATCTGCATTTACTTCTTCGCACATGCGATCCCGCACCTGCGGTCTCCCCTCCGCAGGTGCGAAAATACCAAAAACTAGAAAATCTTCAGCAACTAGCCTAAGTCCAAATTCAATCCGTTAAGCATCCGAAACACACCCGAGGCCCCTGGGACCTCAACCAAATATACCAACAAGTCCTAACATACCATACAAACTTAGTCGAGCCCTCAAATCACATCAAACAACGCTAAAAACACGAATCACCCTCCGATTCAAACTTAATGAACTTAAAACTTTAAACTTCTACAACCGATGCCGAAACCTATCAAATCACATCCGATTGACCTCAAATTATGCACACAAGTCATATTCGACATTATGGACCTACTCCAACTTCCGGATTTGAAATCCGACCTGATATAAAAAATTCCACTACCAGTCAAAATCCCCAAAAATTCGACTTTCGCCATTTCAAGCCTAAATTAGCTACAAACCTCCAAAACTTAATCCATACACGCCCTAAGTCCAAAATCACCCAACGGAGCTAACGGAACCGACGAAACTCCATTCCAGAGTCGTCTTTACACAGTTCCAACTACGGTCAAAATCCTAAGACTTAAGCTCCTATTTTAGGGACTAAGTGTCCAAAAATACTCCGAAACCCAAAATCAAAACCTCCCGGCATGTCACATATGAAAAAAAAAGGTATGGGGAAACAGTAAATAAGGGATCGGGGATAATACACTCAAAACGACCGGTCGAATCGTTACATCCTCCCCCTCTTAAAATAATCGTTCGTCCTCGAACGAGCATAGAGACATACCTGAAGTGGTAAAAATATGAGGATAACGGCTGCGCATATCCTGGTCGGTCTCCCAAGTCACCTCCTCGACCGGCAATCCCTTCCATTGAACCTTCATAGACGCAATGTTCTTTGACCTTAGCTTTCTGACCTACCTGTCTAAAATAGCCATTGGCTCCTCAACATAAGATAGATCCTTGTCCAATTGGACTGAATTGAAATCTAATACATGAGTCGGATCACCGTGATACTTCCTGAGCATAGAAACGTGGAATACCAGATGAACTCCTGCTACGCTGGGAGGTAAGGCAAGCTCGTAAGTAACTTCCCAAACTCGCCGCAACACCTCAAAGGGACCAATAAACCTTGGGCTCAGCTTGACCCTCTTTCCGAACCTCATAATGCCCTTCATAGGCGAAACTCGGAGCAAGACCCGCTCTCCAATCATGAATACAACATCGAGAACATCTATGACAGACTGGGACAATACCTGTAATGACAGATTAGAAGCGACTACCTCTGTACGAGCAGGAATGGCATAATATCTGGCCTGGCCTCCCCCTCTAGGGCGACCCCTACCTCCCCGACCTCTACCTCAAGCTGGCTAAGCAGGTGGGGTGGTAGCTAGTGCTATAATCATAGCCTGAGGACTTGGTGGAGCACGTTGTGGCTGAGAAGTCTGTGAAGGAGCACCCCTCCTAAGTCGGGGTAATTCCTCACCATATGGTGAGTGTCGCCATACTCGAAACAAGCTCTGGGAGGGTGTGGCTGTTATGACTGGCTCGGGCCAGGTCTGCTGGACTGGCCGCTAGGAATACCCCGTGCAGGAGGCACACTAGATACTGGTAGTACAAAATAAGGCTCTTGGGGCCTAGAAGGGATCGGAATACCACTGGCGGCTGGAAGAGCTGAATGGACGGGACGACTCACATAACCCCTACCATGGCGAGCTGCTGGGGCACGAGCACCAGAATAAGAACCAGTCTCTCGAGACCTCTTGGCCTCCTTCCCCTCTCTATCCCGGGCAAGCATGCCCTCCAATCTCCTGGCGATACTCACAACCTGCTGATAAGAAATATCCATCTCCAACTCCCTGACCATACTAATCTGGATGCTGGGGTGGAGTCCCTCAATAAACCGTCGAACTCTCTCTCGAACTGTGGAAACCAAGAACGGTGTATGTCGGGCCAAATCACTAAAGAAAACTGCATACTCTGACACAGTCATAGCACCCTGGCGCAGCTGCTCAAACTCCGCGCGCTATGAGTCCCTGAGGCTCTGAGGGACATACTCTCCCAAAAGCATGTCCGAGAACTGAGTCCATGTAAGTGAAGCTGCCTCAGCTGGACTACTCAACTCATAAGCATGCCACCACTGATAGGCTACTCCTCTAAGCTGGAATGTAGTAAAATAAACCCCACTCGTCTCCGCTACGCCCATAGTACGGAGAATACGATGACACTCCTCTGGAAAACCCTGAGCCTCATCTGTAGCCAATCCGCTGAAGGTAGGTGGGTGGTACTTCTTGTACCTCTCAAGTCTGAGTTGCTCCATCTCAGAAGCTGCTTCCCTAACCTCGGGCTGAGCTGGAGCTACCGGCTGCATTGGTACAATCTCTGGAACTTGGTCGACCTGAACCCGCTGCTCTGGAGTACCGACGACGGGGGTCTATGCTCCTCCCCTGGCCTGAGATGTGGCAGGAGCAAGGGGAATCCAGCCTAAGCTAAGGTGCTGAACATGCTCAGAAACTGGGCTAGAGTCTCTTGGAGGGCTAATGCAGCAACAGGTGTCTCAGGTGTCTGCCCTCCAGCTGGAGCTACTGGGGGCTCCTCTATAGTAGCTCGTGTAGGTGCTCTAGCTGTACCACATGGACGTCCTCGGCCTTTACCCCGGCCCCGGCCCCGGCCCCGGCCTCTCGTGGCTCTAGCAGGGGGCGCGGGTGCCTGGTCATTAGATCTGCATGTACGTGTCCTCACCATCTATGAGAGAATAGAATACAGAAGTTTAGAATTTCGAAGTCAACAATTTCGCACGACAAGGAATCAAGAAGTGAATTTTTTCCTAATAGTTCCATAGCCTCCCAAAGATAAATACAGACATCTATGTACCGATCCGCGAGACTCTACTAAACATGCTTGTGACTCACAACACCTATGAACCTAGAGCTCTGATACCAACTTGTCACGACCTAATTCTTCCTCCGTCAGACGTCGTGACGGCACCTAGTCTCTACGACTAGGTAAGCCTAACAAAATTCGGAAATAACCAAAATGAAAATAAAACTTAACAACTATCTGCAACAGGTAACTAAATGACTGGCAACAATGCCGCTTGGCATGTACAATAGCCATCACTCCAGTAATACATAATATTCTCAAAACCCGAAACATCATAAGTCACAAGCTACAGAAGAAAACTAGTATCTCTATACACCGGAGTCTAATAACAGAAGTAAGGAAGGTAATTGACTTAGGAGGGAATAGAGGGGGACTTCGAGGTCTGCGACGCAGCAGATATACCTTGAAGTCTTCGTACAGCAGCAAGCACTCTCAGCTAGTAGCGGGGCTGATAAGAAGTACCTGGATCTGCACACAAAACATGTGCAGAAGAGTAGCATGAGTACACCACAACGGTATCCAGTAAGTACCAAGCCTAACCTCGGTCGAGTAGTGACGAGATCAGGTCAGGGCCCTACTGGTATATATATAATAACTAAGACAGAATGAAATATTGTAGTAAAAATAAGTACTGAAATTTAACAAGAGTGAAATCATAGCAAGTCAACAGCTCAGTACACAGAAAATAACAAGAGGGGATTTCCTAGGATACCGTCCCGTAGTCCCAAACGTAAATGTGCAAAACAGGGGGGATCTACCGGAATATCGTTCTGTAGTCCCAAAGTAAATATGCAAAACAGGGGAGATCTACCGGAATATCATTCCATAGTCCCAAAGTAAATATGCAAAACAGGGGGGATCTACCAGAATATTGTTCTGTAGTCCCAAAGTAAATATGCACAACAGGGGGATCTACCAGAATACCATTCCGTAGTCCCAAAGTAAATATGCAGAGCAGGGGGATATACCGGAATATCGTTCCATAGTTCCAAAGTAAATATGCAAAGCAGGGGGATTTACCAGAATACCGTTCCGTAGTCCCAAAGTAATTAAGCAGCGCAAACTATAGAAATACAACTACATCACAAAATCTTACGATTTAGACTAAGTACCAGTCAAAGGAAGAAGCAGGAAATTCACTAAGCATGTTGCACAGAGTTCACATAAGCAATTAAGATACGTAGACATGTTATTCTAGACTAAACAGGATAAATTCATATGTTAGTGTAGCTCAGTTAAAGGAAGACAGGTATTTTACTTAATGAAAACGGAGTTTTGCAACAATATCTCGTGTACGCACTCGTCACCTCACGTACACGGTGCTCATATATCAAAAATAGTAGCAAATCCTAAGGGGAGTTCTCCCACACAAGGTTAGGCAAGCCAATTACCTCGAACCAAGCTCAATCAATCGGTAACAATGCCTTTTTCATAAATATCCGACTCTGAATGGCCCAAATCTAGCCAACAATAATTGCATATCATAAATACAACTATAATAGGCTCATCTAATTAATGAAATCAATAATATAACAAAAATTCCAAAATTTTCCCTAAAAGGTCGACCCGGGCCCACGCCTCGGAATCGGGCAAAAATCATAAAATCCGACCTCAAATGACCACTCAAAACCCCAAATTAAACTCTTCAAATCCCTAGCCCCCAACTCCTAATTTCCACCTTAAATACACACTAACTAAGTGGAAAAATAAATGGGGAAGCAAGATTATTGATCAAAAATAAGGACAAGGGACTTACCTCAAAAAACCCCTCAAAATGCTCCCAAGGTATCGCCAAACCCGAGTTTAAAATATTGAAAATGAGCAAAAATCGCGAACCTTTTGCATTTAAGTGTTTTGTCTAGAAATCTCGCACCTGCGGACTCTCTGTCGCATCTGGGATGCAGCACCTGCGGAGATGCCATCGCACGTGCGGATTCCACTTAGAATCCCAGGTTCTGCTCCTGCGGTTATGCGACTGCATCTGCGACTATCACAGGTGCAGAAATGCATCGCACCTGCGCCCAGCTGCCCGCATCTGCGACTCTCGCAGGTGCGGGAACACCTTCACACTTGCGGTTCCTGGCTAGCTCCTTCTTGGCCGCATCTGTGGCTCATCCTTCGCACATGCGATCCCACACCTGCGGTCTCCCCTCCACAGGTGCGAAAACACCAGAAATCAGAAAATCTTCAGCAACTAGCCTAAGTCCAAATTCAATCCGTTAAGCATCCGAAACACATCCGAGGCCCCCGAGACCTCAACCAAACATACCAACAAGTCCTAAAACACCATACAAACTTAGTCGAGCCCTCAAATCACATCAAACAATGATAAAAACACGGATCACNGCACCTGCGGTCTCCCCTCCGCAGGTGCGAAAACACCAGAAATCAGAAAATCTTCAGCAACTAGCCTAAGTCCAAATTCAATCCGTTAAGCATCCGAAACACATNCAGGGCCCTACTGGTATATATATAATAACTAAGACAGAATGAAATATTGTAGTAAAAATAAGTACTGAAATTTAACAAGAGTGAAATCATAGCAAGTCAACAGCTCAGTACACAGAAAATAACAAGAGGGGATTTCCTAGGATACCGTCCCGTAGTCCCAAACGTAAATGTGCAAAACAGGGGGGATCTACCGGAATATCGTTCTGTAGTCCCAAAGTAAATATGCAAAACAGGGGAGATCTACCGGAATATCATTCCATAGTCCCAAAGTAAATATGCAAAACAGGGGGGATCTACCAGAATATTGTTCTGTAGTCCCAAAGTAAATATGCACAACAGGGGGATCTACCAGAATACCATTCCGTAGTCCCAAAGTAAATATGCAGAGCAGGGGGATATACCGGAATATCGTTCCATAGTTCCAAAGTAAATATGCAAAGCAGGGGGATTTACCAGAATACCGTTCCGTAGTCCCAAAGTAATTAAGCAGCGCAAACTATAGAAATACAACTACATCACAAAATCTTACGATTTAGACTAAGTACCAGTCAAAGGAAGAAGCAGGAAATTCACTAAGCATGTTGCACAGAGTTCACATAAGCAATTAAGATACGTAGACATGTTATTCTAGACTAAACAGGATAAATTCATATGTTAGTGTAGCTCAGTTAAAGGAAGACAGGTATTTTACTTAATGAAAACGGAGTTTTGCAACAATATCTCGTGTACGCACTCGTCACCTCACGTACACGGTGCTCATATATCAAAAATAGTAGCAAATCCTAAGGGGAGTTCTCCCACACAAGGTTAGGCAAGCCAATTACCTCGAACCAAGCTCAATCAATCGGTAACAATGCCTTTTTCATAAATATCCGACTCTGAATGGCCCAAATCTAGCCAACAATAATTGCATATCATAAATACAACTATAATAGGCTCATCTAATTAATGAAATCAATAATATAACAAAAATTCCAAAATTTTCCCTAAAAGGTCGACCCGGGCCCACGCCTCGGAATCGGGCAAAAATCATAAAATCCGACCTCAAATGACCACTCAAAACCCCAAATTAAACTCTTCAAATCCCTAGCCCCCAACTCCTAATTTCCACCTTAAATACACACTAACTAAGTGGAAAAATAAATGGGGAAGCAAGATTATTGATCAAAAATAAGGACAAGGGACTTACCTCAAAAAACCCCTCAAAATGCTCCCAAGGTATCGCCAAACCCGAGTTTAAAATATTGAAAATGAGCAAAAATCGCGAACCTTTTGCATTTAAGTGTTTTGTCTAGAAATCTCGCACCTGCGGACTCTCTGTCGCATCTGGGATGCAGCACCTGCGGAGATGCCATCGCACGTGCGGATTCCACTTAGAATCCCAGGTTCTGCTCCTGCGGTTATGCGACTGCATCTGCGACTATCACAGGTGCAGAAATGCATCGCACCTGCGCCCAGCTGCCCGCATCTGCGACTCTCGCAGGTGCGGGAACACCTTCACACTTGCGGTTCCTGGCTAGCTCCTTCTTGGCCGCATCTGTGGCTCATCCTTCGCACATGCGATCCCACACCTGCGGTCTCCCCTCCACAGGTGCGAAAACACCAGAAATCAGAAAATCTTCAGCAACTAGCCTAAGTCCAAATTCAATCCGTTAAGCATCCGAAACACATCCGAGGCCCCCGAGACCTCAACCAAACATACCAACAAGTCCTAAAACACCATACAAACTTAGTCGAGCCCTCAAATCACATCAAACAATGATAAANGTGCAAAAACACCAGAAATCAGAAAATCTTCAGCAACTAGCCTAAGTCCAAATTCAATCCGTTAAGCATCCGAAACACATCCGAGGCCCCCGAGACCTCAACCAAACATACCAACAAGTCCTAAAACACCATACAAACTTAGTCGAGCCCTCAAATCACATCAAACAATGATAAAAACACGGATCACCCTCCGATTCAAACTTAATGAACCTAAAACTTTAAACTTCTACAATCGATGACAAAACCTATCAAATCACGTTCGATTGACCTCAAATTTTGCACACAAGTCATATTCGACATTACAGACCTACTCCAACTTCCGGAATTGGAATCCGACCCGATATCAAAAAGTCTACTACATGTCAAAATCTCCAAAAATTCGAATTTCGCCATTTCAAGCCTAAATGAGCTACAGACTCCAAAACACAATCCGGACATGACCCTAAGTCCAAAATCACCCAACGGAGCTAATGGAACCGACAAAACTCCATTCCGTAGTCGTCTTCATACAGTTTCGACTACGGTCAAAATCTTAAGATTTAAGCTCCCGAGTAAATAGGGGATCGGGGCTAATACACTCAAAACGACCAGCCGGGTCATTACAAATCAAAAGCAAGAAAAAGGTTAAATAATAAACTCCCAACCATAAATAAGCCATAAATCAAACGCCCATTAGGTTTACACACTAGGGTTGGGTCACAACCCTAGTTAGAAATCTAGCTACTCATAATGGGTATAGAAGAATATAAAGAAGCAAAGATGATAAAACTCATATTGCAAGATTAAAAGATAAAAATTCAATGTTAAATCACCAAAGTAAGCTAAAGTTACCTAAAAAGGCAAGTAAAAACGGCTATAGGACTTTCAATATTTCAAAACTTGACCTAATTTCGTGAAACTATTATATTTATATAAAGCTGGAATTTTCGGACAAACATTCCCTTTTAGAGGTTCTGCGGCCGCACAATTCCATGTGCGGTCCACACTTGTCTTCAGTCTTGACATGAGTTGACTCTGCGGCCGTACAATTCTGAATTGTGGCCGCATCTCTTGTATTCTGCGGTCTGCCCAATTCTTGGTGCAGCCATACAGGGCTCTTCTACGGACCGCACATTTCTGAGTGCGGACGCGTAGCTGATTTTTGCTGCCGCACAATTATTGTGCGGTCCGCATTTCTTTTTGAGCTTGAAATGAGACTCTCTGAACTTTTGCTCTTGCATATCTTCTGCGACCAGACAATAATTGTGCGGTCCGCACTTTGCACTTGGACTCTGTTAAATTTCCTTCACATTCTACGGCTGCAGATGAAAATCTGCGATCCGCACTTGAGCTTCTGTGCCTGATTTTTGTCCTTGAGTTCAGATCACTCCTTTTTGAGTTGGATTTTATCTTAGTGGCTCATTTTTCAATACTCCTGCAATTTAGCATATTTAATCAGTTTTCAAGAATACAATTAAATACTTTTGGACTAAAACGAGAGCTAAAAAGTACTAATAAGTAGTCAAAATCCCAACTTATCATTCCTCATTCAACGTTTTACTTTCCACATCAACAACAAGTGCTGGAGGCACTTCTTCCTCATTCACCAGCTTTCCCCCTTTCACCAACCTCCTCATTTTCTTCTCTTCTTTGTTTTTATTCAGAACAGTTTCAAGGGCCTCTTTCTTTTGCAACCTAGTAGTGGGTCTTTTAAGAGTAGGCACATTGGGAACTCCTTTTCCACTTCGAACAGTAATGAAGCTTGCTACAGGCATATCATCATAATCTTTCTCACTATTTTCCTTTTCAGATAGAGATCTCATCTCAGGAATGACAAAGTATAATGGCTCAGCATCGAAGTGAGGAGAGGGAGCATGATCAGTACTAACCTGGGGCACTTTTGTAGAGTAGGGAGTTTCATCCCAAGTAGGAACAGAGGGCTCCTTTTGAGCGGAGGGAACATGTCCCTCATTTGTTTCCCAGTAGTACTATCAGGTGCTAGACTTTCAAGAGGCACCAGTTCTCTACTCTCTTTCGGATGACTTTTACCTTCCCCCTGGGACCCAACAGTCTGATTAACATCCTCACAACCACCAACCAAAACTCCCTCAACAGCGATTAACAACATATTCTCAATAGCCTCTTGTTCATTTACCCCCAAAGTAGATTCAGAAGATATATGAGGAATATTACATGTGGAGTTGGTAACGTTCAAATCGAATCTTGGAATGGTCACTGTTGAACCGTCACTGCTACGGACCACTGTCTGTTGGGCTTTATCACTTTCTTTAACTATCAGACTAGAAACTTCCTGAATTTCGTCACCATCTACTGTATCTCCCTCTTCCATTTTTTCCAGCAAGGTAGAAGGCGAAGTCTCAGCAACAAACCTTTTGGGTTCTGAGGCTTGTGACTCCGGTGAGAACCAGAACTTGAATGGGTTAGAGAGGAAGTAGTAGGTGGTTGGGGGTCTGGTGTTGGGTTTGACTGGGTGACATAAGGGACTCAGACGCTTGGTCTTGTGCTTCGTGAGATGGAGACACAATGGGCATTATACTAGAGATATTTGAGGCTTCTAATTTTAAGACATGGTGAGGATTTACAATTAAATCAAGAGAGAAAGGGTGTTTGGTTTTGAGAGAAAAAGGGGATTTTGGCTTTGATGTGAACAATGATGAAAAAGACATTATTTGGATTTATTAAAGAGGGTGAGGGACCGGTTACAAATGGGTATGGATTTTCTGGGTAGACGCGTCGTTTAGTAACGGGTACGACGTTTGGATTCTAAAGAGACGAGAAAAAGAAAGTAAATTTTTAATAACGTGGCACTTTTACAATCATTAAAAAGATGTGCATGAGAGTACAAAGGAACTACTATCCTGACTCAAGGGAACTAGGTTCCCTGATTTAGTTTTGTAAATGTGAGCCTCATCCTTCAACCAAGATACAAAGACTTCTTGTTTGCTCTGTAATTGCCATGTGTGTCTACCTGTAACAGTATAGAAATGAGTTAGAACTTGCCAGAAAATAATTTTTAGCTATTTTACCCATTCATTCTTTCATAGCCAATCATTGAGGGACCAGGTGCTTAGTTTGATTTTATCAACCCCAATGCCAATCAATTCTTTTCAAAGTGCTCTCTCCTCAGTGCTTTAGTGAAGATATCTGCTACTTGGTTATCTATTTTATAGAACTTCATGCAGATAAGATCTTTTTCAACATTGTCTCTGAGGAAATGATATCGCACATCAATGTGCTTTGTTCTCTTATGCTGAACTGGGTTCTTTGCCATGTTGAGAGCACTGGTGTTATCACACAGTAAAGGCTCACAGTCAGAAAATACTCCAAATTCTTCCAGTTGTTGCTTGACCCACGGCAATTGAGCACAGCAAGAGGCAGCTGCCACATTTTCAGCTTCTGTAGTTGAAAGATCCACAGAGTTTTATTTCCTTGTACCCCATGAAATCAGACACGATCCCAGAAAATGTGCCACGCCAGAAGTGTTTTTTCTATCCGCCAGATAACTGGCATAATCAGCGTCAGCATATCCAATCAAGTCGAAATTGGCTTCTGGGTGTAGTAGAGAACCAGGTCCTGCGTTCCTTTGAGATACCGTAGAATTCTCTTGGCGGCCTTCAGATGAGATTCCTTTGGACTAGATTGAAACCTAGCACATAATCCTACACTGAATACAATATCTGGTCTACTAGCTGTGAGATACAAGAGTGAACCAATGATACCTCTGTACATGGTTTCATTCACAGGAGAACCAGATTCATCTATGTCCAAACGAGTAGCAGTGGAAATAGGGGTATCAATGATTTTTAACCTTTCCATCTCAAATCTCTTTAGGAGCTCTTTAGTGTACTTATGTTGACTTATCATCGTTCCCTTAGGAGTTTGCTTAACTTGTAGTCCCAAGAAAAAATTTAATTCCCACATCATGCTCATTTCGAACTCAATTCCCATAAGCTTTGCAAACTTTTCACACAGGGAATCATTTGTTGCACCAAAGATGATGTCGTCAGCATAGATTTACACAATGAGCAGGTTCCTCCCTCGTTTCTTTAGAAATAGGGTGTTGTCAATTTTTCCTCCTGTAAAGCCATTTTCAAGGAGGAATTGGGACAACCTTTCATACCATGCACGAGGGGCCTGCTTCAGTTCATATAATCCCTTGTCAAGTTTTAATACATGTTCAGGATGTTCAGGATGTTCATGATATTCAAAACCAGGTGGTTGTTTGACGAAGACTTCCTCCTTTAGATATCCATTCAGAAATGCACTTTTGACATCCATTTGGAACAATTTGAATTCCACATGAGATGCAAAGTCAATGAGGATTCTGATGGCTTCCATTTGAGCAATTGGAGCAATCGTTTCATCATAGTCGATCCCTTCTTCTTGATTGTAGCCTTGAACTACTAACCTTGCCTTATTTCTTGTTGTGTTACCAAACTCATCAAGCTTTTTTCTAAATACCCACCTAGTTCTTATAACAGTTATGTCTGATGGTCGAGGAACCAGGTGCCAAAAATTGTTCATCTCAAATAGATGAAGTTCATCTTGCATAGCAGTAATCCAGTCAGCATCTTTCAATGCTTCCTTGATATTTTTAGGCTCATTATGGGAGAGAAAGACTAAGAAAGCAAGTGAATTTCTTGACTTTGATCTGGTTTGATTCCCTAAGTCAAGGGGAGAGATCACATTTTGAAGAAGATGTGAACTCTTGTGTTTCTAGTTGGACACTTGAATCTCATTGTGAGAGGATCCAGATTCCTCTAAGTGAGATCCATTGTAGATAGGAGTGCTACTTCTCAGCTCAGCATCATGGGTTCCTTGTACGACATTGACAACTCTATTTTCTGGTTCAATTTGTTGTGATAGAGGGACCAGGTTCCTCTATATTAGATAGAGGTACAACTGTACCATTTTCATTTGATTCCTTGACTTGACTCATCATGTCAGTCTTTCCATTTGCCATATCAATGACTTCACCAGGTACCTTTGACTGCTCTCCGTCTTTATCAATCCTATCAGGTGAATATTTCCCACATAGGTGGTATGATTCATCAAAGATGACACGTATGCTTTCCTCAACACATTGAGTTCTTTTGTTGTAGACCTTGTAAGCTTTTCTTTGTGATGAATAGCCGAGAAAGATTCCTTCATCACTTTTGGCATCGAATTTTCCCAGTGTTTCCTTCCCGTTATTGAGGACGAAACATTTGCAACCAAAGGTCCTCAAATGTGTTAGTTTGGGCTTTTTCCCATTCAACAGTTCATACAGGGTGTTGTTTAAGAGGGACCTAATCATGCACCTGTTCACTAACTAGCATGCAGTGTTGACTGCCTCTGCCCAGAAGCTTTTTGCAATCCCACTGTTAATCAGCATTGTTCTTGCCATGTCTTCAAGAGTCTTATTTTTCCTTTCCACAACACCATTTTGTTGGGGTGTTCTTGGAGATGACAAATTATGACTTATACCGTGTTTAGGATAGAATTTTGCATTGTCTAACTCTGTGTCATGATCAGATCTTATACTCACAACATTATGGCTCATCTTCACTTGAATCGTCTTCACAAAGGCATCAAACACTGGAAAACTTTCATCCTTGGTTCTGAGGAACAAATTTGCCCCTTTGTCGTTTTGTTGTTTTTGAGCCGAGGGTCTTTCGGAAATATCCTCTCTACTCTTTCGGGGTAAGGGTAAGGTCTGCGTATACACTACCCTCTCCAGACCCCATTAGAGGGATTTTACTGGGCTGTTGTTATTGTTGTTCTGAGGAACAAAGTCCACGTGAATCTGGAGTAGTCATCCACTCTGACAAAAATATACCTCTTTCCTCCTCTACTTGGCACCCTCATAGGTCCACACAGATCCATATGAAGGAGATCAAGCGGCCTTGAGGTGCTTACATCCTCTTTGGGCTTGAAGGAGGACCTGACTTGCTTTCCTTTGACACACGCATCACACACCTTGTGATCTTTGAAACTTGACTTAGGCAGCCCACGAACCAGGTCCTTCTTAACTAATTTGTTCAGCAACGTAAAACTTGCATGTTCCAATCTTCTGTGCCATAGTTCAATATTATCATCAACAACACTCAGACATATGAGATATCTGTGTGATATCTATTGTGCAAGGACTCAAAATCAGCAACATAAATGTTTTTGTATCTTTTTGCCATTAGGACCACTTCACCAGTCACAAGATTTGTGACTGTGCAGATTTTTTATACAAATTCCACTTTATTTCCTTTGTCGTAGATTTGAGAGATGCTTAGTAAGCTATATTTCAAGTCATTCACATAATACACATTTTCGATTGAGTGGGTGAGTGTCTTCCCAATTCTTCCTACTCCCAGAATGTATCCCTTTTTTCCATTGCCAAAGGACACACTCCCTCCTTGCAGGGTTTTGAGTGAAAGGAAATCATCGATGCTTCCAGTCATGTGCTTGGAACAACCACTATCCATGTACAATTTTTGGCTGCTTCCTTTCACTGCTTCCTGTACAAGAGAATCAAAGATTAGACTTAGGAACCCAAACTTGTAGTGAGGAAAAAGGTGAATTAAACTTCTTTTTGTCCAGGCAGGCAATACACGTTTTTAACAGAGGGACCAGGTTCCTTAGCAGTAGTTACCTTTTCAACAAACACCTTGTGTTTCTGTTTGGACTGAATTCTAGCCTCATAGTTTTCTTTAAAGTTTCCAGTGTTGCCACAGTGAGTGCAAAGCCAGTTGTCAGGGACAGTAACATACTTTCTACGTGGATTGTAGGGAATCTTTTCCTTTTAGAATCCGACTCCCTGCATGTTCCCACCCTTGCTTGCATACATGGCAGTAATTGTATCAGAGGACCACGTCCCCTTTAGAGAGTTTTCTATGTTATTTCTAACTCTGCCTAGATCTTCTTGAAGTTGTTTGTTTCTTTCAAGTTCAGTACACAAACTAGATTTCACAGATTTGAGTTCATTTTCAAGCTTAATGTGTGCCTCACTTGCAACTTCCTTTCTCTTTTGGAGAATCCCATAATTGTTTCCTCTTTTTAGTTTCTCTATAATTTCTGTAACGACCCGACCGGTCGTTTTGAGTACTATAATCTCGTTTACCCATTTACTACTCAATTATGCCTTACAATTGATTCATGACTTATCTGGTTTGTTGGTTCGGTCCCGGAAGAATTTCGGAGTTAAATGAGACATTTAGTCTCATAATTGAAAACTTAAGTTGAAAAAGTTGACCGGATATTAACTTATGAGTAAACGACCTAGGAATTTAATTCTGATGATTCCAATAGCTTTATATGGTAATTTTAGACTTAGGAGCGTGTCCGAAAAATAGTTTTGAGGTCCGTAGTGGAATTAGGCTTGAAATGCCGAAAGTTAAATTTTTGGAAAGTTTGACCGGGGGGTTGACTTTTTGATATCGGGGTCCGAATATGATTCAAAAAATTGGAATAGCTTTGTTATGTCAATTATGACTTGTGTGCAAAATTTAAGGTCAATCAGACTTGATTCGATAGGTTTCGGCATCGAATGTAGAAATTAGAATTTCTTAGTTTCATTAAGCTCGAATTGGGGCATGATTCGTGGTTTTAACGTTGTTTGATGTGATTTGAGGTTTCGATTAAGTTCGTATGATATTTTAGGACTTGTCGGTATATTTGGTTGAGATCCTGAGGGGCTCGGGTGAGTTTTGGGATGGTTTCAGACCATTTCTAGGCCATTTTAAATTGTTGGTTTTTGTCCACAGAGGTGTGAATCATGATCGCGAACATCAGGTCGCGTTCGCAAAGAGTAAACAGTAGTTTGGGGCCTTGTGAATCGCGATCATGGAAGCTATTTCGCGATCGCGTAGAACAAACCTCTGTTGCACTGACCCGATTTTAAAAGCTTATATCTCGTAATCTATAAGGAATTTGGAGATAATTCAAAAATTAAAATTGTAGTCCTTTGTGTCTAGTTTTCAGAAAGGTAAACCATTCATCATTTGGAGTTGTGTAGAAAAGGTTGTGGTGGATATACTATAGGCTGTCTGGGAAGAGTTTAGAAAACTCTGTTACACAAGGCTGACTTTGAAAACTTATATCTCACAATCTATAAGGAATTGGGAGATGAGCAACAAATGAAAGTTACAGCCCTTGGTGTCTAGTTTTCATAAGGTTAAACCATTTACAATTTGGAGTTTTGTACAAAAGTTATGACCATTATACTAGAGGCTGTCTCGAAGAGCTGGGCACTTGGTCTTCATTAAGAAAAGTTTTGCATCGCGATCGCGAAGCATTTTCCGCGATCGCGAAGAGTAAATACCTCGGCAGTAGCTATATTTCGAGGTTTCAGCCATTTGTAATATATTTGGAGTTATGGAGTTCGGATTGAAGCGATATTTGAGATGATTTTCACCATATGGATTGGGGTAAGTGTTCTATATCAGAAAGTGATTATACTTCATGATTCTATGGTTATATTCATCATTTACTTCGGATTTAAATGGAAGAAATCAAGATTTTTGCAAAATCTTCCAAAAAATGAAAATTTAAGATTTGGAGGTCGAGTTGTTATCGGAATTTGATAAAATTGGTATGGTTGAACTCGTATCAGAATGGGGGTTAGAATTTTTTAACTTTTGTAGGGTTCTGAGACGTGGGCCCCACGGGTAAGTTTTGAGCTAAATTTCATATTTTGTTGAAAAATTAGTATTTTTTATGGAATTAATTCCAATAAATTTTATTGACTGAATCGAATTAATTGTGACTAGATTCGAGGCGTTTGGAGGCCAATTCACAAGGCAAAGGCATAGAAGAGTAAAGAATTACACGGTTTGAAGTAAGTAACACTCCTAAACTTGGTTCTGAGGGTATGAATTCCCGAAATTTGGTATGATATAAATTGTTTGGAGGTGACACACACGATAGGTGACGAGCATGTTGACGTGCACCACATAAATTGTGTCTTTAATAAATCTTGTGCAGTTGTTAAATTAATAAATCATGTTATTATCTGAACATGTTCCACGTGTTAGAGAAATTGAGTCGAGACTCTTATTAAATATCGTGTTTGGGCTATGTGCTAATATTTTGGGACCCATGGGGTCGTGTTGCTGTTGAATTAATTGTTTCAAAAATATACATTTCACACTCAGTCATATTCATCCATTATGAGGATATTTATGGGATCGAGCGCGCCGCAGCAGGCCCTATTAGCTTTATATATGTTATCAATAAATGGACCGGGGCTGCCCGCCTGCAGCAGGGCAGAATGGCTTTATACGGGTTGGAACACCCCTGGGCTGGATTGGCCATAAAAAGTATCGAGTGACCGAATAACTTGTGACCAGTATTTATATGAGGTCTTACTACTGAGATGTCATATACCTCATATCATACAGTATTGATCTATTTCACTTGTATTGAGTTTAACTGTTAAACTTGAAAGCATGGCTACATTTTTTGTACCATTACTTATACTGGATTGTACCTGCGGAGCTCGTCATGGCTTTCAGCCCAGAGATTAGTCTTGTTACTTATTGAGTTAGTTATACTCATACTACACTTTATACCTCGTGTGCAGATCCAGGTGCTCTCGGATACGGCGACTGCTAGATTTCGAAGTTAATTCTGTTGGGGACTATCAAGATAGTTGTTTGACGTCCGCAGACTTGATTCCCTTTTTGTTTAATTATTGTATTGTTCTATATTTTCAGACAGTGATTTTGTCAGTCAGACTTTGTATTCATATTAGATGCTCATGTACTCAGTGACACCGGGTTTTGGGAGTGTTATATTTGAAATTATGAGTTTCTTCCACTATATTTAATTATTTTGTTCTCAAACTTAATAGATATGGTGATTTATTGAGATTTTTGGCTTGCCTAATATTGAGATAGGCTCCATCACGACAGGTGAAATTTTGGGTCATGATAGTTTCTTTTAGGTCCATGACTATTATCAACAAGTCATCTCTCTCATTTTCTACGTATTCATTTTTTTAAATCAGAACATTCTTTTCTTTCATTAGATCCTCGATGGTTTCTTTTAGGCCAGCCACTAAGATTACCAGATCATCTCTCTCATTTTCTACCTCTCTTAGCTCCATAGTTAAAGCATTTTTATTATTTATAAGATTGTGATAAGCATCAATTAAAACATTTGCCAAAGATATAAGCTTTTTCTAAGAGTAATACTTCAGATTTCTTTGAACGTCTAGAAAGTTTACCTCATCATCATCGTCAGATTTTTCCATCAGGGCAAAGATAGAGTCATATTCAACTGCTTTAATTTCAACTGCCATCATGGAGGTATCACATCGTGCATCATCTTCTCCAGATTCGCTGGAAGAATCTCCCCATGCAGTAAGAGCTCGTTTCACAACATTGTCAGTGGCTTCTATTCTCTTGGATCTTTTGTCAGGAACCAGGTTCCTCTTGGCTGCTTTGTCTATGTTATGCTTGTACTGGTCTTACTTGATGAGAGGACAGTCCTTGATAAAGTGTCCTGGCTTTCCACATTTATGACATAAGTCATATCCTCTTGGCTTGTTGGAGCCGCCCCTTTTTGGAATACCTCCATTCATGCGAACCATTTTCTGAAATCGCTTTGTTAGGTAAGCCATATCGGCATCCTCACCACTTGAGTCATTATTGTTAGCCTTGAAAACCAGGCTCTTCTCCTTCTTGGGTTCTCTTCTTTCATGGTCCTTCTTTTTTTTCATTTCATATGTCTTCAGATTTCCAATAAGTTCATCAATGGTTAGCTTTTGCAGATCATTTTCCTCAGTGATAATATTGACCTTGCTTTCCCAGGAACCAGGTAGTACACTTAGTATTTTCCTGACGAGTTTGTTCCTTGGAATGATTTCTTCCAGAGAGTGAAGCTCATTGATGATGGAGGTGAATCGAGTGTGTATGTCTTGAATGAATTCATCATCCTTCATCCTGAAGAGTTCATACACAGTGGTGAGCATGTCGATCTTCCACTTCTTGACTTGAGTTGTTCCTACGTGTGCCGTTTGGAGAGCTTCCCAAATCTCATTGGCTGATTGTCAGGCAGAGATCCTGTTGTATTCGTCTGGTCCAATACCACAGACGAGGATCTTTTTTCCTCGAAAGTTCTTCTCTATTGCTTTGCGGTCAGCATTGTTGTATTCCTTCCTTGTCTTGGGAACTGTCACTGTTGGTTCGTATGTGGTCTTCATAGGGACAAAGGGTCCATCGCAAATAATATCCCAGAGCTCTAAATCTCCAGCCATGATAGAATCGTGCATCCTTGTCTTCCACCATCCATAGTACTGTCCATTGAATCTTGGTGGTCTGTAGGTTGATTGACCTTCTTCAAAGTTTGGCGGAGCAGATATTTGGATCCTTTCTAGGTGTTAGCCTTATAGAAAGAACCTGCTCTGATACCAATTGATAGAACCTTAGGGTCCACTAAAATGTATATAGAACATGGTTCTCTATCAGTTCCCGCGGAATACGCACAATAAGAGATAAGGAAATGACAACAGAGTTTTACGTGGAAAACTCCCAGCTCACGGGATTAAAAACCATAACCTACACTTGTAGGATTTCAATTTCACTAACCGAGCAACTTTTAGATTACATCCTATTGTAACCTAGGAATTAAACTCTTAATCCCTCACTCACTTGTAATAACTGTATTAAAATCCTCTTTGTAATAACTCTATTACAAAGTTCATAACTCGACTAACTCTAGCCAAGACACAAACACAAGGTTTATGGTTATACAATTGGTTTCCTACACAATGCTTCTAGCTAAGCTAAGTAGGAATTACAAGTAAATCATTCTAACAAAGGTGCAACACAACTAGGGACATATAATAACACAATGTTGGAAACTGGTCTTTCGTTATGTTGTTCTTTGTTCTTGAAGCTTGGAAATCACTTGCAAGATGGTAACACATTTGAGAGAAGATTTGATTAATTTTGGATTGTGCAAGTGTATGTTTTCTTCATTGCTTCATGTTAATAATATCCAAGTGATGTCACTTGGATGATCCAAGCAATATCTAGTACAAGGCATGTCCCAGAAAGTGGTTGTTGCACAGTTCACACTGTTGCGCGTGTGCAGAGGAACAGTTGCAGCAACTTTACAGTTGTGAGCAGTAGACTGGTACAGTCATCAAGGGAACTGATGTACATTTGTTCCCTCTGACGTCTCTTTGACTCTGATTGTTGGAACTTGTGGCCGACTTGAGACTTGTTGTTCTTGAGCCCTAAGGATGTGTAACAAGTTTCCCATCTGGTTCTTACCATTAATTTTGTTAGATCATCAAAATACAACAGGGCACATAACCTATCGGTTATAAATAAGGAAGGAAATCGGTATTGATCGTGGTTATGAAGAATTCTCAGTCATTAATGCCACCGTTACAATTATATGTGGTAATAGATAATCAAGGCAATTAATGTCATTAACAAGCCATAATTAAGTATGGAAACCATTATAATTATTTACCCTAATATAAGGACCCGATCCTCATTTGTAAAGGCATCTAAATTTTTATCAATATATGCAATTAGTCTTTTACTTTATTCAAAAGGTTCAAACTACAATTCTGAGAGAGTTTAGCGATCTACTTTAAGTTCTCTTTCCTTGTCTATTATTTCCATTATTCTTTTTATTCTTAAAATTACCAAGAAAGTGAAGTAATTTTGGTTATCAGTAATCCGATTTCTTCTTGATACTAACTTTGACCGAGAAATCTATTTTTGTGTTAAACAAATTAGTTCTATTGTCGGGACTGATAATCTATTCACTTTCCAAACTTTATTTTTAGCAAAAAAATATGTCTACTGCTAACGACAACAACCAGCTGAATCAACAAGGTGGAACTCCACTATATCACACACCCACTGCTACTCCTCAACACTTATGACAAAGTTCACCTGAAAGATCTATTTCGCGCACTGATGGACAACATGGAGGTGACCGGACCATTGACCGGGATGCTTTGAAGCAGTTGATTGCACAACACGTGAACGAAACACGAAGCAATGATTCCAACACTCAAGCAAGAATAAGAGTGAGATGCCTGAAGCAACGATTCCAACACTCAAGCAAGAATAAGAGATTATATCTTTAACGTCAGCACCTCTGAATTGGTAATTGTTCTAAGAGGAATGAGTGGTAAGGTACGATGGCCAAAAGAGATGACATTATATCCAAACAAAAGGAACCCAGATTTTTGGTGCGAGTTTCATAATGACCATGCCATAGAACAGCAGACTGCATGCTTTTGCAAGGGGAAGTTGAATATCTACTGAAGCAAGGTTATCTTACTGATCTGTTCAGTGAGAAAGGGAGACAATCATACATAAAAACAGGCAAGAACCCCCAAAGCCTCCATCACTAAAGATAATGATAAACGTCATAACTAGAGGAGATGAAGTCCATGGGGTAACATACACAGCTGCAAAAACGACATCAATGGTCATTGTCACTCACGGGATACGAGTTCCCCAAGTCTTGGAAGGTGACAGTAGAATGTTTGATAACAAAGATGCAGATGGCTTGATGATTCCTTACAACGATGCACTGATAATACCTTTACTTGTACATGATATTAATGTAAAACGAGTTTTGATTGACCCATGTAGCTCAGTAAATATCATTTTGCTGAGAATGGTAAATGAAATGCAAGGTAATGATAAGGTCATACCAAAGACATGGTCTATATCTGGATTTGATAATTCAAGCGTCGTTACGAAAGGAGAAGTTGTACTGGTTACAATTACAGAAGGAGTCATCAAAGATACAAAGTTCCAGGTAATAGACGCGTACATGGCCTATAATATAATCTTGGGAAGGCCATAGATTCATGATATGGATGTTGTCCCATCCACGTTGCACCAAGTTATCAAATTCCCTTCACAGTGAGGGATCCGACAAATCCAGGGAGATCAACAGGCTTTACGGAGCATTAATTCAATGGTGATTGCAAATACAATAGCCAACGATGCAGATGCGAAATAGCAATTAAAGAATTCAGTTGGGGACATTTTTATCCATACCTCAACTGAAAACGCACCAGATTGATGTGGATTCATGACCTGATGTAATCCAATAGCCAGAAGAAAACGAGAACATCAAAACTACCATGGAGGAGCTCGAAGTTGTGATATTATTTGTCTACTGGCAAGATAAAAAAGTTTACATCAGAGCAAATTTGAGCCCAGAAATAAAGGGTAAGTTCATTGAATTTTTACGTGCTAACGCAAATTGCTTTGCTTGGTCGCATTCAGATTTGATAGGTATACCACTAGAGGTGATGATTCATAAGCTAAATGAGGATCTGTTACATCCATCTGTCTAACAAAAGAAAAGGAAGCAAGGGGCCTTCAAAAATCAAATAATCCAGGATGAGTTACAAAAACTTCTAAAAATCGGTTCTATATGAGAGGTAAAGTACCCTGACCGGTTAGCTAATACTGTTGTGGTTCCAAAAAAGAATGGAAAATGGCTTGTCTTAAAGATTCATTTCTTTTACCACACATAGACTAATTAATTGATTCTACCGTAGGTCATAAGCTTTTAAGTTTTTTAGATGCTTATTCTGGTTATAATCAAATAAAAATGGACCCTTTAAATGAGGAAAAAACGTCATTTATCACAGACATGGGGACTTATTACTATAAAGTCATGCCATTTGGTTTGAAAAATGCTGGAGCCACATATCAAAGATTGGTGACCAAAATATTTCAAGAACACCTGTGAAAAACTATGGAGGTCTACATAGACGATATGTTGGTCAAGTCAACACAGGCAGTGAATCATTTTCAACATTTGGCTGAGACCTTTGAAATTCTCTGCAAGTACAACATGAAGTTGAATCCGGAAAAATGCGCTTTTGGCGTAGCTTCATGTAAAGTTTTAGATTTTCTTGTTTCTAGCAGGGGTATTGAAGTAAATCCTGCACATATTAAAGTTATTGAAGAAATACCATATGTACTCACGAGCAAGAAATAAGTACATAGATTAACAGGTAGAATAGCTGCTCTAGGAAGGTTTATATCCAAGTCATCGGAAAAATGTTTTAAGTTCTTTTCAGTATTGAAAAAGTAAAATTAGTTTGAATGGACTAACGATTGCCAACAACCTCTAAAGGACTTAAAGACGTATCTATCAAATCCACCTCTGTTAGCAAAACCAAAAGACGGAGAGAGATTGCTCATCTACCTTGTTGTGTGAGAAGTAGCGGTAAGAGGGGTATTAGTACGTGAAGATAAAGGTATACAATCTCCATTTTATTATGTTAGTAAGTCTTTACTAATTTCTAAGACACGGTATCCTCACCTAGAAAAACTTGCTTTAGCTTTAATTAAGGCATCAAGAAAGTTACGACCTTACTTTCAATGTCATCATATTTATGTTATAACTGCTTTTCCACTAAGGAATATATTGCATAAACAAGAATTATTAGGAAAGTTATCTAAATGCGCTATAGAACTCAGTGAATATGATATTATATATCAGTCTATAACTGCTATAAAATCTCATGTGTTAGCAGATTTTAGCTCAAGCTTGTTCCTGAAGCAGAAAAAGAGCTATGAATATTTACCGGAGCTAATCCGGGAACTTGAACCTTGTTTACTGATGATTCCTCAAATGTTAAAGGAGCAGGTTTGAGGATTGTTTTAATTCCAGCCTCGGGGGAAATAATAAGACATGCGGTAAAATATTACCCAATTACTAACAATGAGGTAAAGTATGAAGTTGTGATTGCAGGCTTGGAACTCGCACAGAAGCTTGATATTGAACAAATTGTGATCAAAAGTGACTCACAGCTAGTAGTCAATCAAATGTAGGAGACTTACGTGGCAAGAGATACACGGATGCAACAGTACCTCGAAAGGTACGAGAATTACTTAGGCAGTTCTAGACATGGAAAGTTGTACAAATACCCAGGGAGAAAAATGCAGAAGCAGATGCATTGGCGAATCTCGCATCTGTCGATGAGGAAACAAATGCAGAAAATGTTGTTGGGGTACATTTATTCCATTCATCCCTCGACCAAACCAAGAGTGAGGTAAATTTCAATAATTTAACTTAGGATTGGAGAAACGAATTTGTGGACTTTTGCAGTATGGTATTTTGCCTGAGGAGAAAAGGAAATCCTGATTGTTACAGTTGAAGGCTGCTCAGTATTGCTTAATTCGTGAAAACTTATATAGCAAAATATTTGATGGACCTTTAGCACGATGCCTTGGACCATAACAAACGAAATATGTCATGAGAGAAGTACACGAGGGGTATTGTGGCAATCATGTCAGGGGGAGATTGTTGGTGAATACATTGATAAGAGCGGGATACTATTGGCCAAAAATGGACGAGGAAGCAGAAAACTTTGTAGTGAAGTGCGAAAAATACCAACGATACGATAATAATATGCATCGACCGGCGAAATTATTGCATTCAGTTATATCACCATGGCCCTTCATGAAATGGAGGATGAATATCGTAGGACCATTGCCTCAAGCTAAGGTAAAGGTACGGTTTTTTTATATTTTAACGGATTATTTCTCAAAATGGGTAGAAGCAGGTGCCTTTAAACAGGTACGAGAAAAGGAAGTTATGGGTTTCATTTGGAGAAATATAATATGTTGATTTGGAGTCTCAAAGGAGATCATTTGTGATAATGGGATGCAATTCATAGGTGCGAAAGTTACTGATTTTTTCCAAAGCTGGCAGATTAAACGGATCACTTCGGCACCTTACCACCCAGTGGCTAACGGGAAACCTGAGTCGACGAATAAGGTTATCGTCAACAACTTAAAAAAGCGATTGGAAGAGTCAAAAGTGTTACATCCCATACTTTTCTACAGAGGATTTGTGACCGTAAGACTCTATAAGTTTTAACAATATTGACACCGTTAGATATTATGTTAATGTGGTTTTTTCTTTTAAGTGGAGTATTTTAGTAGAATTTTTATAAGTATAATTTTGGATAGTTACCATTATTACTATTTTCGAATATGGTAAATTATACACATAATATGAGGAAGTTTATGAGATTTTCTTTATTGTAAAGATAGAAATTATTATCTCAGGAGAAAAGAAGGTTATCTTTTTACCATTTTAAGAATTAAGCGTACGGAAATTTTTACTCTTTATATGAGATTAGGAAAATTAAAAGTTGAGAATATATATATATATATATTTCTACATGGATGTTTTAATAAAAATAATAGTGTATGTATTTATTTTATATGGTACCATATGACCATGATAGTATGATGTATAAAGTATATAAAAAATAAGTAGAATTTAAGTAATTTGAGACAATTCTTAATTATGTGAATAATTGGGGTAATTAAAGTGAGGTGGACCCCACTTTCCACTTATTCATATTTTTGGATGGATTTTACCAACTCAAATATATCCATATGTGCAGGCACATGATCTGCTCCATGTAAAAACAAATAAATAATTGGACCATATTTCAAGATGCTTATCTTGCTCTTGTGAAATTAAGAATATTAATATGATTCATTTTTACTGATGGAGTAAAAACAAGAGTCTAAAGACATATCAAGACAGTACAAAGTGGTTTTATATACATATATGTATACATTTAGCTAAGAAAATGCTTGTTGCTGGAGATTAGAAACGGTCTTGGAGGGATTTGAGCTACAAAGATAGATTTGAGATTAGAAACGCTCCTTGCATTAGAACAAGCCGTGAACGTAGATGTGTATTTCCATACGGTTTTTCTCAAAATTGAAGAGATTGTTCACATTAAAGGTATGTTAAGGTTAATCCTTCTTTCTTTTGGCATGATCCAAGTAACGATACGTAAACGTAATGTTATTCCATAAGTGGTTCTACTCTTAGCAGTTAAGGATGTCTATGTTATTCAATCCTGTAAAATAATATTTAAGCATGTCTAAGTATGTATCTAATTCCCTATTGAGGTATTTGATAAATATGTTAATGTTTATAATATAGTAATACATGCATCTTCATGCATATTCAGTTACCACTGGTTGGGCAGTTATGTATTATTATTTACGGCCGATCGGGCAGTCATGCATTTATCACCGCGCTACGGCCGTTCGGGCAGTCATGCATTTACCATCGAGCTACGGCCGGTTGGGCAGTTACACATTTACTGACGAGCTACGGCCGGTCGGGCAGTTATACATTTACTACCGAGCTACGGTCGGTTGGGTAATAATACATTTACCACCGAGCTACGGTCGGTCGGGAAGTTACCACTGATCAATTGGGTAGTCATGCATCATACGATATGGATAATAGTCTCAAAGAGAAGCATTGTATATATGTAAGTATAATAAGTATGCATATACGGTGGCACTTCAGAGATTCAGGTTGATTCTTATATGTCTTTAATTAATGCTGACTTACTGGTATGTTGCAGTTCTGCCTTACATACTCAGTACATTATTCGTACTGACGTCCTTTTGTTGGGAACGCTGCATTCATGCCTGCAGGTATAGATAATCAGTTTGACGAGCCCTCATAGTAGACAAGATTGGCATTCAGCAAAGGATCGGTAAGACTCCACCTCATTCGGAGTGCAGCCGAGTCTATGAGTCATCGTGTCAGAGTTTTTCTACAAACTTATGAGTAGGCCGGTACCCTGTCCCATTTGATGTCAAATAATATTAGAGGCTTTGTAGACAAAGGTTCATTTTGTATAGTATGTAAGAGGCTTTGACGGTCCATATGTATTCATGTTTTAAGAAAAATGGTTCAGTGATACAGTTTGCCCACTTATAGTTATACATTATGAGTTGTGGCCATGTTGGCCCTTGATAGTTACAGAAGAAAAAAAAAACAAATAAGTTACAGAGTGGTTCACTCAGGCTAGTACAGCACCGGGTGCCAGCCACGCCTCTCTAGGCTTGGGGCGTGACAAAAAGGCAAATGTCTGAAGTACTACCAGGTGTGTTATGGGCTTACCGAACAACGACGAAACTAGCACGGGAGAAACCCCATTTTCACTTATATATGGAATGGAGAATCCAATTCCAGTTGAGATAGACGAACCAAGCATGAGGTATACACATACAACTAAGGCAACAAATGAAGAAGAGTTGCGAGTAAATTTAGATTTGACGGAAGAAAGAAAAGAAGCAACATTAATTCGGATGGCGGATCAAAAGCAAATGATTGAACGATATTATAATAGGAAGGGAAACCTGAGGTATTTCAAGATTGGGGACTTCGTCCTCAAAAAGGTATTCCGATCAACAAAAGCGGCAAACGTAGGAAAGTTGAGTCCAAATTGGAAAGGCCCATATAGAGTTAAAGGCATTACTGGAAAATGAGGTACAAATTGGAAACCATGGATGGCAAGGTATTACCATGGAGTGCAGTCCATTTGAAGAAGTATTGCTTCTAAAAGAGGTTAATATCCACGGTCAGGTAACATGCAAGCTCGATTTTATTTTATTCATTTAAGTTTTACTAACTATTTTAGATGATAGGCAAAAAGTTGGCCCATACCAAATGATGATATTAGACATGAAAGACACGCGAAATACTTAATTATTCCCGGTCTAGGTTACAATATTTCTGATGGAAGAAGGGTTATGCAGTCATCATCTAAAGATTTACCTCCGAGTTTCGTATGTATTTCCTTTTTCAGGAAAAGGACCAAATGTAATGAGCTGATCCAGTGTTCGAGATTTCATACTTCAATACTCTAACACTGAGGGGACTATGCATACGAAAAATACAAGGAAAGAATATGTACACTACAAAGGCATAGTTTAGCCAGAGTTAAACCCTTGAAGAAACCCTTGACGAAAATATCAAGATTTCAAAGGCATTCAAACTCGCGGAAAAATGGTCAGTAAAGAGTTAAAGAACCTACAAATTACTCCCACGAGCTTCTAGGTTAAGGCCATAGATTTAATAACGGGAAAATATACCTGTATTTATAAACCTGCTACAAAGAAAGCAGTTATGAGAATGATTTATAGGATTATTTATTTAAAAGTTCAAAAAAATAAGACTTCCTCAAATTACTGCATGTTTTATATCTTTCCACCAATATGAAGATGAGACGTCATCTTCATCAGTGTTGTTAATATAAAAGAAAGGCAAATCACTTTCACAAAAGCCAAAGGAGAAATTAAGGAGCATCATCTACAGGGCAATAAGGGCCAGCTTAAGAAGAAGAAGGTTGAATGTCAGCTTCATCAGGAGTAAGTCCATCTCTCTCACCTTAAGAACCTTAATCTTTAGGTGTTGAGAAGCTTTGACGTTGCTGAGTTTGATCAATCGCTTCCTTAGCCTTTGCGATTTCAGCATTAAGGTCAAACCCTCCTGGGTAGCTTCGGTTAGGGTATCAAAGCGGGTGTTCAGGAAAGCCCAGCTAACATAAAGTGTTAACCTGTCTTCAATGGCCTCATAATCCTTCTCCCACTGCTCAATTTCAGCTTTCAACTCTTCTTTTTCTGCTTTTGAGGCTTTATGAGATGCCTTTAAAGGAGTAAGAGAACTCTCAACGAATTGAGTCTTGTCTGATGAGGCACAAAGGTCTTCTTGAGTCTGGGTGAGCATTTTTACCAGATCACCCGCGTATACCTCTTTTTGGTTAAGGAGCTTTTTCAAGCTTCTTATTTCTTCAGTTGCCTTGGAGTGTTGTTCAGCAAAAGAAGATTTCAATTTATCATTGTCTTTTTCAACTTGATTGGAGGAAGTTTTTAAAACTGCTAGTTTGATGGTGATTATCATAAGTTATTGTTTTAAAGCTCCCTTCTCCTCAGCAAGAACGTCTTTCTCAAGTTGAAGGCCTTCGAATTGCACTTTTTAATTATCGGCCTCGGTGTGCAACTCAATAATCTACTGATCTGTCTAAGAAATCCTTCTTCTAAACTCTATACGTGTCGAATTGATCTATACAAAGACAAAAGAAAGGGAGTTACAAACATGAAAGGAATGAGAGGAAAGTAAAAAGAGTAAAGATATACCTTGAGGGAAGAATGGAAGATGTCATTCATCAGGGTCAAGGAACTGTGAGACTCGAGCTTTTTCCATTACATGGGACCAAGCAATGGTTTTAACTACATAGCAGCTTGTCCATACTTCTTTAATAGATTTTCACCATCGGGGACTTCAGTTAGAACTATCTTCATACCCTGTCTATCGCTAGAAGGCTCAGCTTCTTCACGAGAAACAGCAGCGGGGGCAACTATTGGGGTGACTATAGGTAGAGAAACATGGGGATTAACAGCGGGAGCAACTGACCTCATCAGAAGAGAGGCAAGTGGCAGCTCTTCTAAGACATGACCAAGTACTTCTTCACCCTCAAAACCTTGGGCAAAGAACCTGTCATTGCGACTTGAGGGGGGGTTATCAAAATTACAAGCATCTTCATCAAAGATTATCCAAATGGACATTCTCTATCTCATCAACGAGACTAAAAGGAATTCAACTTGGAGAGGGATATTGAGAGACAAGGGCTTCATCATCTGAACCACACGCCTTCTGACTCGTGGTTTCCTCACTAAGGAATCTTCTTCGGTATCCCCTTCATCTTCAGACCCACGGGCTTCAACATTCTTCTTCTTGGAGGAAGACACACTTAAAATATGTTCTTGTGCAGAGCTTACAGAAAGCCTCACAGAAGGAATAAAAGCGGAGCTTATGCCACGAATGGCAAACCCTAAAAAGGGAAAAAGTATATATATTAAAAGAAAGGAACAAACAAAGAGAAGGGAAAGCATGGGAATAAAAATTTACCGTGCATTTTCACTTTCCATCCAAATTTCTGTGAAAGAAATTTTCAGGATCTCTTATCCATGGGAGCAGCTGACGGGTGCAAAACACACACTTACATTCTGCTCGGTAGTCAAATATAGTATAGTATAATATCGTATCCACATGGATTGGAGTTAAATAGTATTATCATAGTTTGTAGATAGATTGCTATTCAGGAGGATTAACAGTTGAGGTTTATATAATTAAGAATTGAAATTAACTAAGAATTTAAAACTATTGACTAATGATAATCACAACAAAGGTAAGCAAGAAAGTTATCAATGGGAGAAAATATGGGTTGATAGGATGGGTGCAAGATAATTGTTCGGGATCTAACTCTAGATAATTCAATTCTAATGTTCAAGTGAGTCTCTCGAATTCACTTAATTATCAATACAATTGTTTAGTAGAAACTCCTCTCTCGATTAAGTCTCAACCTCACAATATGAATCAATTTAAGCTCGATGAAAATATGCAAGAATTCATAATGGATTGGTCTTTAGGAGAACCTCTTCCGATTATCCTCCTAACTAGGTTTAATCAAGGATTCAATTAGCCTCTTTCGATTACTTAGAAGAATCTATGAACTCAACCAATAATATAATGTAAAGATATCACAAGTTATGCCTCTTTCGATTACAAGAAAAAGTGAATATATATGCAACAATTAAATTTTCAAAAAACGATTCAAATACATAAAAATAGAGTTATAATCCACAAATAATCATCAATACACCAAATCCATCAAACCCCAAAAGGTTCTACTCCATAGACATGGAGACGTTCTTCACAAATGAAATAAAAGTAGAGAAAAATATAAATACAATCTAAACCTGAATCTTGAGTGAGGAAGGAATGATGAAATCCTTGTGCTTGTATTCTTCAAACTCCTCCTTAGCCTTCCTAGGTCGAAATATGTCCAAAAGTCCCTCAACAATAGTATTTTGGGGGTATTTGATCTGCCCCCAAAACAAATCCCGCACGAAACTACCCTTTTCTTAGCTAAATAGGACTCTTCCCGGACAGGAAATGCACGGTCGCGCACTTGGTTGCGCATTTTGCACACCGTTCTGCCCCAAGTGTGCGCCCAGCGCGCGATGGCGCACTTGGTCACGCACCTGGGTGGTATCAATTGGGAATTTGGGAATGTATAAAACATGAAAGTTGTAGCCCTTTTAAATAACTTTCCAACGATATATTGTGGAGTCCAAATGGATTTCTGAGCAAAAGGTTATGTGCATTTTACTGGATAATGCACACTATGCCTGCTCGATTCCTCGTTTCGTTCTTAAAGTGCACTATCATCCATTGATCCCCGAACAAGATCCCAACTTAATCCTTGGGCTTTTACTCGGACTTCAAAACTCCAAAAATAGCATGAATTCATTCCACAACATCTACATAGATCTGAATCACTCCTACAAGGCATAAAACACACAATTAGTGCAAAACACTAGCGAATAAGCTCCAACTCAATTAAAGTGCAGTAAATTAGAGTGCAATAAGCGACTAAAACACAAGATTATAGCCTACCATCAACACCCCACACTTAAACCATTGATCGTCCTCGAGCAATCAAACCACACTTTATATGGACATGACCTTTTTAAACAATTCTTCTAACGCATCACACCAATAATAATAGAACAGATTAAGCACAAGATCGTAACATCCTCGCCTCAAAAGTTGACTCAACAGCACCACGCATTTTTCATAACCTGCTCACTTACTCTAACACAGAGGTTAATGACATTACTATTCCTTCATGAATCAAGTGCTCTCATACAAGAATAGAGAGTAGTTCCACACACAATAAAGTTGAAGAACAATTAGGAACTTAAGATAGGAAGAATTCGCTCACTCTCAGAAACAACATTCATGTGCCACAAATGATGTACCATAATCTTGCTCGTAGTGTACTACTCTACTAATTGAGCTTATTCAGTCAAGGATCAAGTAGGACTTTAATTGGTTGTAATGTAGGCTGCGGGACGGGTAGGATACATTTAGATATAAGAGTAACTACACCTCCCTTAGCACTTTTAATACATATACTTAACCTTTAAACCCCACACTTATGTCAAACCATAACTCCACTTTCACATCCGTATATGTCAAATCCCAACTTCTTTAAGCACAAATACATCAAGAGTTACCACTATCAATGAATATAAACTATTCTTTTTCTATTCAAGTGGCTCATACTTTTTCACAACAGTGCACCTTACTCCTTATTTCAATAGTTTCACTCAAAAGCCAAACCAACCGCCCTACACTTCAACTTTTACAAAGTTCACACCAAAATCAAGTGCTCACGAGAGGTAAATGGTTCAAATAGATGGTCAATTCAAACAAAAGGGTAAGGCATATAATGTGGTTACCAAAGAAACAGGATTATAGACTCAACGGGGTTAACTAAGATACATAGAAATTTGGTGGGTAAAAGATATAGCTAGCTAAATAAAGAAATGCCTATATCACTTCCAAGACTGAACTAAATTACTATGTCACTTTACAAACACACGGGGCACGTTCTAGACATCAAACGCAATGCATAGAATACACAAAGCCTCACATACACATGGCACAAAACTCGCTCAGGATCGAACTCATCAAGATACTCTAATCAAATTAGTTAAGCAAAGTTAAGATCATACAATTTAAGGTGCTTATACAAGAGTCAAAAATTGAGCCTAAGCGCCACACTAAAGTACTTACTATTCTCAAGGCATAATATAGTCAAGAGATATTGCTTTCTTTTCAAATCACAGCACAAGGTTTCCTACTCCTAAAAAAATATAAAAACTAATTACACCCGGTTCAAACAAAACCCTTGAAAAAGAACCGCGACACAAAGAAAAATCAAAGGGGAATTATTATACTACCTAAAGAAAATAATTTTTTTTTTCGACTTTAAAAATTTCAATCAAAAGAAACGAAAACACACACAAGAAACAAAAATAATAGTTAATTACATATTTACATCCCCACCCCACACTTTAAATTGTGGTATGTCCGCGTGACACACAAATAAAAAGCAAGAGGTAAAGAAGACTCCCCTGGACTTTTTTCGTTTCCGAGAACTTGTGAACTCCAGCCCTAATTCTGAATGCATTTTTCGATTTCGCTCCTCGGGATTCTTTATGGAGCTCATTAGGCCAATGTACTTTAGGGATGTTTGAAAAACACGCTCTTTCTTTCTTTCTTGGCCTCATTTTGAGCGGTGGATTGTTCTTGTAGGATTATCCTCAACTTGTTTTTGCATTCATCCACAAGATCAATCCCTGCATATTCCTGTAAATCCACAAAAATAAAATCCACATGATTAAGGTTCGAATAAGAAAATGAAGGAGAAAGGTCATGTGAGTACTCCTCTGGTAAGTCCAAGACCATTTGTTCCTCATTCTCTTATACTAAAAGCTGCAACTGTGGATAGGTGGATGGGGGTTTGAACTCTTCTTGTATTGCTACATAATCAATCAAAATCTCATTTTCAATCATTTCAGTTGAAACAGAATCCTCTTGCAGAATGGAAAACTCTCTCTGTAGATGTTCATCATCTCGGGTAGGCTTATTTTCGCACGGTATCTCTTCCATATATTCACCATCACAATGCAACAAGCTAAGTCTATTCACTAATTGATTCACTTGCATTGTTAGGTTGTTAGTGGCTTCATCATCGTGTGTAAATCTCTCTTCCACCTTATTTTTGAACTTATACATAAGCTTTTCTAAACTAATATTCTCCGCTTAAGGTGGTTGTCTTACTTCGCTTTTATTCCAGTCATAATAAGGGTATTCATCCCAACCAGAGTTAGAATTATACACATATGAATCCTTATACCTGTACGGACTAGAGACAAAGTGAGAGTGTTCAAAAGATGAACCATAGGAAGAATACCTACCTGCTTGACAATCAACCCATAGATGATTTTCACTGCATTTAAAACACGTAGCACACCGCTGATAATACTCAGCTGCTAACTCTTCAACCGTTTTTTTAGGTTGGTTGTACTCCAACTTCACATTATTTAGAGTTCAATAACAAGAATATGCTCTTCAAGATTTCTTTAAGCTAATCCCTGAATTAACACCACAAACTACTACAAACACTATTGATTGCCAATCCCCGGCAACGGCACCAAAATTTGACTGACGCAAAACACACACTTAAATTATGCTCGCTAGTCAAATATAGTATAGTATAATATAGTGTTCACATGGATTGGAGTTAAATAGTATTATCGTAGTTTGTAGCTAGATTGCTATTCAGGAGGATTAACAGTTGAGGTTTATATAATTAAGAATTGAAATTAACTAAGAATCTAAAACTATTGACTAATGATAATCACAACAAAGGTAAGCAAGGAAGTTATCAATGGGAGACAATATGGGTTGATAGGATAGGTGCAAGATAATTGTTCGGGATCTAACTCTAGATAATTCAATTCTAATGTTCAAGTGAGTCTCTCGAATTCACTTAATTATCAATACAATTGTTTAGTAGAAACTCCTCTCTCGATTAAGTCTCAACCTCACAATATGAACCAATTTAAGCTCGATGAAAATATGCAAGAATTCATAATGGATTGGTCTTTAGGAGAACCTCTTCCGATTATCCTCCTAACTAGGTTTAATCAAGGATTCAACTAGCCTCTTTCGATTACTTAGAAGAATCTATGAACTCAACTAACAATATAATATAAAGATATCACAAGTTATGCCTATTTCGATTACAAGAATAAGTGAATATATATGCAATAATTAAATTTTCAAAAAATGATTCAAATACATAAAAATAGAGTTATAATCCACAAACAATCATCAATACACCAAATTCATCAAAACCCAAAAGGTTCTACTCCATGGACATGGAGACATTCTTCACAAATGAAATAAAAGTAGAGGAAAACATAAATACAATCTAAACCCGGATCTTGAGTGAGGAAGGAATGATGAAATCCTTGTGCTTGTGTTCTTCAAACTCCTCCTTAGCCTCCTTAGGTCGTAATATGTCCAAAAGTCCCTCAAACATGGTGTTTTGGGGTATTTAATCCGCCCCCAAAACAAATCCCAGATGAAACTACCTTTTTCTTAGCGAAATATGACTCTTCCCAGATAGGACATGCATGGTCACGCACCTAGGGACTTGGTCGCGCACTTGGTCGCGCATTTTGCACAGCGTTCTGCCCCAAGTGCATGCCCAATGCGCGATCGCGCACTTGGTCACGCACCTGGGTGGTATCAATTGGGAATTTGGGAATGTGTAAAACATGAAAGTTGTAGACCTTTTAAATATCTTTCCAAGGATATACTGTGGAGCCCAAACGAATTTCTGAGCTAAATGTTATGTGTATTTTATTAGAAAATGCGCACTATGCCTGCTCGATTCTTCGTTTCGTTCTTAAAGTGCACTATCATCTGTTGATCCCTGAATACGATCCCAACTTAATATTTGGGCTTTTACTGAGACTTCAAAGCTCCAAAATAGCATGAATTCATTCCACAATATCTACATAGATCGAAATCACTCCTACAAGGCATAAAACACACAATTAGTGCAAAACGCTAGCGATTAAAGCCCCAACTCAATTAAAGTGTAGTAAATTAGAGTGCAATAAGCGACTAAAATATAAGATTATAGCCTACCATCAGCAGCGGTCATCATTTTTTCTACCCAATCACGAAAGTCAGGAATTTCTTCAAAGACTTCCATGGTTGATGAATGAACATAAACTCATGCGAAGAAAATCAAAACATCAAGAAAAGTAAGGAAATAAGAGGAAGAACACTTACGTGCAAAGTTTCACTTTTCAGGGAAGGGCATGTTTTCATCCCCCACTAACCCATGAGTAGGGGTGACAGCAAATCGAGCATACCAGCCACGGTCACGATTATCCTCGGGGCTGCCTAAAACCCTTTTACTTCTAGCCACAATGTAAAAGACACCTTCACGAAAGAGTTTCGGAGAATATAAGTGAAGCAAGTGACGGAAGGTAAAAGGGGCGAAAACTAAACCCGAGTAGCGAAGGCAAACAACTGCCCTCTATACGATGGGACCTATTTGACCGAGGCAAACATTGAAGTAGAGGCAAAACTCAATAATCACAAGATCAATGGGAGGAGTAAACCCTAAAGTAAAAGGATAGGTGTAAACAAAGGAATAACCTTCATGGTAAGAGGTGATTCTTTGGTTAGCACCAGGAGTCATCACTGAAAAATCAAGTTTCCAATGGCATTCACATCAAACCAAGGAAAGAAGGCCTGGGGTAATCAAGCTAGGGTAATGATCAGCAGGGTTAAGAGAAGCTACGGAAGAAACCTATTTTTTCATACTTTCACGATGTGATACAAAAGAGAGCTCTTGTGGGACAATCTCAGAAACAGTAGGTTCTCACATGGGTTCATTCTAATCCTTCCCTCTAGAAGAAGATCTATGAGTTATGGGTGTTCTAGCCCTAGAAGGCGATGGCTTAGCAATACTACTTTGAGAGGTAGAACTACGAGTTGTCAATGAACCTAAACTACGTAGTCTACCACCTCCCCTACTTATGGTAGGGGTTGTAGAGGGAGAAAGTTCATTAACGATCAGCACTTTGCGTGGGTCTGATGACGAAGAAGGATTCGATGAATGAGAAGACATCTTTAATGGATGAAATACAGGGAAAATATGAAAAACTACAAAAGAAGTTAGGTAGATGAATGCAAGTAAGAAGGAAGGGACTTTCGAAATAGAGTGTGATGAAGTATTTATAGGAGAAAGCAACCATCATCAGAGTTGGTTATTATGAACTGTCATCATAGAACCGTCACTTTGTGACTGGTGCAGTCGCAGAAAAAACCCTAAAAAGGTGCTGCAAACTGCAGAGACAATTACAATGGGACACGTGTATTGACCATTAAATGGACATGACGTATGTCTCATCGATTCTGAATAAGACATTATGACAATCGAGAAAAGGCAGCAAGAAATTCCCACCATAAATACTTACCACTTACCGAATATTCAGTTGAGAATTTTCAGAAAATGGGGGGACTATCTGTATTGGTGAAAAAAAGGTATGACACGTGGATCGTCAACAAGGTAACACGGGGCAGATCTAGTTAAGTAAATTAAAAGAGTTGAAAAGGCACGAGCGGAATACCCCCGGTGTTCCGCCAGAAAAGGTACCAGACCTGACAACTGGAAAAGAAGAAATAGGTACGGAATATATGAAGACCATAAAGAGGAAAGTTTCATGAAATTGTTATAAATAAGGAAGGAAAATCGACATTGATCGTGGTTATGAAGAATCCTCAGTCATTAATGTCACCGTTACAATTATATGTGGTAACGGACAATCAAGACAATTAATATCATTAACAAGCCAAAATTAAAGTATGGACACCGTTATAATTATGTACCCTTATATAAAGGCATGATCCTCATTTGTAAAGGCATCTAAATTTTTATCAATATATGCAATTAATGTTTTACTTTATTCAAAAGGTTCAA